>JAOTQM010000723.1:0-79806 GCA_026939265.1 Oreonectes daqikongensis
GGACTCAAGCTGTGACCTGTTCCAGCAGTGCTGTGCCTCAGGGAGTCCTGTAACTATTCCTGACTCTCTGTTCACACACCTGCACACGTCTGACATGGAGACAACAGAAGCTTCAACTGACTGTTTGATATCAAATAAACATTAAACATGACTCTACTTTATGGATTAAGATGAGTGTTATAGTACAAACATTTCACCGCATCTACAGTATATTAAAATTAATGACAAACAGTAAAACCTGTTTCCGTGAGATGGACAGTAAATGGATTCAAATCCAAATAAACAAACAAAGCCTACTGATAAAAACCAAAAATGTCTAACCTGATTCGTCTAGCCTCCACAGTGTTTTGGATTAAAGTCAAATTCTTGATGAATGTAAATAATGTCCTCTTGTGAAATAATTGAATTCAATTCAAATTAGCTTTATTGGCATGACTTGTACAGTATTGCCAAAACATTGACTATAAACAAAACAACAAATATATAATACATAAACAAAAAAATAAAAAAATAAATCAGTCAATAAATGGGTAAAAGAACAGATAACTGTACTTGTATATACAGATACTCTCTCTCTCTCTCTCTCTTTAAATTCATAGTTTTATGTAAGAACGTTGGTCTGTGTTGAGTCTGTAGGTTCCCATCTTCTTCTCTGATCTGCAGTGATGAATTCATGAGATGTCTCATGACGTTTATTGTAAGTGCACAATGCATTCTTTCTCCTTAACATCTTTCCACAAGATCAACACTAGACGTCTGGACCGTGTGGATCGGTGCATGTTTTTTCTTGTCTTAGGTTAACTGATAGATTTCTGTTGAGGTTTAATAGATGATTATAATAAACTGTATAAAAACATAAGTATATGTGTGTGTGTGTGTGTTGCCCTAAACAGGAAGGCATCACAATATTTCATCTCATAGAGTGACAGTCTGTAATTGTCTAACCCTAACTCTCTCACCGCACACGAACCGTTAAACTGCTGCTGAACGGATCCTCGCGGATCCTGATAACACACTCACAGAGCAGCCGCTTCCCTCACACACACACACACACACACACACACACACACACACACACACACACAAACACACACACACAACACACACACACACACACACACAAACACACAAACACACACGAGCGACGTCTTTGTTGTTCCATCACAACGAGGCACCAAATCACTTGCAAAAGCCTTCACACATTGGGTTCCTCTGTGGTGAAATGATCTACCAGCATCCTTCAAAAAACAACTCAAAACATTCCTGTTCCGCATCTATCTGACTAACCAATAACTGTATGTTATTGAAAAAATTCCTGCATGTTGTTTATTTTCTTCCAACTTCAGCTTACCCTTCTTGTAACATGGTCTTGTGAACTATGGGTACGGTTTAGTGTGTTGACAAAATGTTTTATGAAGTCGCTTTGGCTAAAAGCGTCTGCCAAATGAATAAATGTAAATGGTTGTAGATTTGTTGACTTAATCTTGTTCTCTGTTCACTACATCTCTGCTTCATCCAATTTCTATCATGATTTATTTTCTCCACTTGTGACGTAGAAATAGGCTCTTATTATAATGTTACCGCCCCTTAATCTACACCTTTCCACCCATGGCGCTGCCGCCATTGTTGTTTTCACAAATGACAGCGGTGTACGTGACAGCATGGCTACAGTTTGTGGAAAACATGCAAAATGTAATGTAATTTAAGTCTCGGAGGAGACAAGAGAGGAGTGGATTTATTTTTATTTTTAGTGGAAATCCCACAGAAACCGTAAGTAAAAACCTGCTTATTTGCGTGAATCACTTGAAGCCGGAGTGTTTATCAACCTGGGACAGTACAAGCAGGATTAGCTTCAAAAGTTGTTCATCAACAAGATAGCGAGACCAACTGAACGAGGCAAACCTACAATGTAAGTAATATTTTTTCAACGGTCTGAACTGACGTAAATTTACAAGAGCGTATAAGAGGATAATGTTAGCATATGATAGCAAGGGGAGCTAAATTACTCACGGGATACATAAAACATTCAAAGATGATATTTATATGTTTTTTGGCAAATGGGCACTTGGACTTTGGCTATATGTATGTTAATACAGTGCGTTGATATGTTTAGCTGCGGCTAGCTGTTAATAATGATTATTGTTTTGCTAATGACTGGTGAGATGAAGTGCTTTTAAACTAACCGCGTTAGTTTAATTTTTAATGTCTCATCATTTGTCCTCAGGCTAAAAAAGTAGTATCACTAACGTTACACGTGTGTTGTGTTGACATGCTGGACGAAAGAGGGGTGGAGTCAGAGCCGTTGGTTGGGGTGCGCAACAACTCATTATCATTTAAAGAGACATACACCAAAACAGGTTGCTGTAAGCATAGCTGTTTTTGACAAGGCAAAAAGGGGTTTGTTTACACAGCCATCGAGTATTTTTAAGCAAAATATGTTACAGATATTTCATGAAGACACTAATAAATCATGCCAACTTTTTGAAAGTGCTCATCCGATGAGACCTTTAATTTTGATGTTGCTGTTCTTCAGACATGTACAATGTCTCTTATTTTAACTGAATATGCAATAACTTCTTCAATTGCACTGTTACTTAGATAGCTTCTGTCCATAATTTATTTGCACTACTCTATATCCATTGCACTGCTGCTCACCATAGCCTAACTTATTGTATACATCCATCTGTAAATCTCTGTTTATAGTAATAGACATCTGTATATTATGTTCATAGTATATATCCATCTGTTAATTTCTGTCTATAGTTAGAGACATCTGTAAATCATGGTCATAGTACATTTCCATCTGTAAATTACTTCCGTAATATTTATTTATGTAATTTATGCAACCACTGTATATCCTGCACTTGCTGCTATTGCACTTCTGGTTAAACCTAAACTGCATTTCGTTGCCTTGTACTTGTACATGTGTAATGACAATAAAGTTGAATCTAATCTAATCTAATATGTTCTACTGCCATTTTCTGTACAATAGTCCTTTTTTATATATGCAGATTTTCCTTTTTATATCTTTTAAACTATAAATCTTTATTATAATTTGTCTTGTCATTGTGTTGAATGTTTGTACTAGTAGCTTCCAACCCCAAAGAAAATTCCTTGTTTGTGCAAGCACACTTAGCAATAAAGCTCTTCTGATTCTGATTCTGACATGAATTCCAGAGTCCAGCCTCTCAGCTGATCTCACTCCTAGAAAGAAGCCCCACAGATAATAAAACTGCTAGACAGATGAACCGGTGCATCTGTGATTGTTGTGTTACACCTGTCTACAAATGCATATGAAAACATCATTTTTAAATATCATTAGTGTTGTCTTGTCAGAGCTGTCCTCTCACACTGGTGTCCTATATGACTTACTGAAAAATGTCCAGCCAGCATCACTCCGCTTAAATCCCCCCCACCCAGTCCATCAGCCTCCTGTCACTCATCATGTTTTCCCTGAGGATGATCAAACTGTCTGAGGGAGTCAGGAGTCCTCTGCAGACGGATCTCAAGAGTTTCAGTTTCACACATCCTGCTGTGACTCTAATGTGTGTCCGTCTGATACTCATCTGACATGATGCTAAACGTTCAGATGATGTTCAGGTTTCTAAACATTATGGGGAGCAAAAGTCAAAAAGCACCTTCACTGTGTGTATTAGCCAGTGGTCCATATGATTTGATATGATTAATCAAAGTAAATGATGTTTAGTTGAAAATGTAAAAATACAAAAATTAAGGTTTATGTGATAGTTTGGTTTAGGGTTAGAGTGACATCAATATACAGCTTGAACCCCCCACAAACACACACACACACACACACACACACACACACACACACACAGTCTGTACTGAAGGAATCTGTTGTGTCAACACTCTCATTCCTGCTGTGTTTTGTTTTGGTCTTTAGTTTCATGCTCTTTCGCTTTTTCTGTGGGAGTTATTTCAAAGGGTCAAAGGTTAGCAGTCCCATCACTGTCTCATTCATTTCAATTCAATTTTATTTGTATAGCGCTTTTCACAATTTCATTGTTTCAAAGCAGCTTTACATGCTTAGTTAAAAATGAAAATAATAATAGTCATAGATGAGAAAGAGAATATATAGACATGGTATTATTGCAAGATTTTCTCTATGTGGTGTGTAATGTGCACTGATGAAACTCAAATAAATACTGTTAGATTGTCAGAAACTGTCATTTGAATATTACAATAAACCAGAACAGTTTGCAATAAAACCAAGACGTGCAGATAGAGTGTGCATGTTAAAGTATGTTAACATGCATGTAGGTTGTTAAACGTGGAACACTGTTTTTTTACACAAACGCAGCATGTATAAGAGTGGAGAAAAAAACCTTGGGAGAGACCAAGGAGTGCCAGTTCTCCTCTGGCATATTAAAAGAGCACTGCTGCAACTACAGAGAGAATAATTAGTGTAAACCTTAATATTCCACGGAAATAATTAACCGGGCTGATAAGTGAAAAGAGAAAAGAACTTGTGGGGATAGAAAAGAGATATTTAGGTAGGATGTGGCTGAAGTCATCATCAGGTGGGTTGCACATCGTCACAAGCGTCTGGCTGAGCTGGGAAGAGCATCACGCTAGAGACTGGAGCTTGGACTGACGACAACCTATGGTAACCCAAGGACAGGACATGGAGAACAAAACAAACTCATATTAGCATAGAGGCCGTTCACAGAAAGTATAGGAAAGTTACAAAGTATGATGGAGGTGCATGTGAGTTTGGTTCCGACAGGCGACAGGCTAACTATATTGCGGTATAGACTTAGGGTGAGTTAACAATCTCTGTATAATAAACACTCACAACAGTTCACACTGACACTCCAAACGCACAAACACCAGATCATTTTCTTCAGAATCTCATTCTCACAGCAAACACATTAACTTACTGTTACACACACACACACGAACACACACACTTTTCTTTAACCCTCACCCTAAACCTAACCATCACACAAACCTTTTTTGCATTTAAACACTTTTTAAATAAACATCATTTACTTTGTTTAAGAATCAGTTTACATCACTGACGGATACACAATCTCAGGTGATCTCCGGTCTACATTCAGGTCACTCAAAACTACTTGCACGACAACTCACACATTTCTGTCATGTGTAATGTGGAATGGTTTTGCAGGCATTCTCTGAGTGTTATGTGAGGTTGTTATAAACAGTAATCACATCAGATTATATGATGGATCTTCATGTTGTGAGTGGTCCCGACAGGTCTCATATTCCACTAAACCTTCCACTCTTGAGTGTTTGTGAATGCTTAGATTGATATATTCCTCAAACTTACACTGCACTCACACTGAATCTGTGTTTTATTGACAACATTAGATGTGTGTAGTATAGAGTAAACTCTTGTGTGTTTGTTGTTATATGTGTCGTTCTCTGTGGGCTGTATTTTCAGTTATTTGTCGCTCTCTAGTGGACGATCATGGCACACTTTGGCCAAATATAAGCCAACGTGTTGAGTTGAGCATTTTTACCATATAATTAACAATGTTGGACCACAGCATAACAAGCGTGGATTTCAGAGTTGCTCATGACAATAAATAATTGTCCAATTCTACTATTGAGAAATCTAAACACTATTCTGTTTTCGTCCAGACTTCTGCTTTTATATGGATGTCTTGCCCGGTCCAATATGGCGGACTACGGTTATGTATGCATGTCTACGGTCTGTGGCTACTATTGGCAAGTGCAGGTCACGTGATCACAACAGTGTCATGGCGGCGTCCGCTGCGGTGCGGGCGAGCGTGACTTTCACTCAGCGGTTAGTGCGCATTTCTCCAGACTGCAGCATCTGTCCGCTTCACCGTCTCAACCTGTGCACCGGATCCGCGGGAGCGACGGGCGGCGTTTCCTATCCGAGCATCAGTGCTTCCGGTACAGAGAACACGCGAAATAAACACATGACATAAACATCAGAGTGTGTGTGTGTGTGTGTGTGTGTGTGTGTGTGTGTGTGTGTGTGTGTGTGTGTGTGTGTGTGTGTGTGTGTGTGTGTGTGTGTGTGTGTGTGTGTGTGTGTGTGTGTGTGTGTGTGTGTGTGTGTGTGTGTGTGTGTGTGTGTGTGTGTAAGTGTGTGTTGTGTTATTGTATCGTCACTGATCATTTGTTTATGACATTAAACGATGCTGTTTGTTTGTGTCAGGTGACTGTCAGAAGGAGGAGACACACGAACAAGTGTGAGTAGTTTTTGCAGTGTAGGTTTCAATCTGAATTTGGTCTTAAAGTCTGCAAACTGTCTCTTGACTCTGAAGTGAATGTTTTGTGGATGTAACATGTTGTTATTCTCATGGCTTTCAGTGTAAATGTTGTATTCGTCGACCGATCTGGGCAGAGGATTCCAGTCAAGGCAAAAGTTGGAGATAATGTTCTTTATCTGGCACATAAACATGGAATTGATCTTGAGGGTGAGCTCTTACATTCACAGTGTGTGTATTTCAGCTGTGATGTAGTTTTAAAGTGACACTTTTTGGTGCTTTTCAGGGGCGTGTGAAGCATCTTTAGCGTGCTCGACGTGTCAGGTGTATGTGAAGAGTGAATACTATGATCAACTTCCGGCACCTGAAGAAAGGTAAAGATGAGTCAGTGTTGATATAAGACAGTTGCGGTGTAAATGTTTTCTGTTGAGCGTTGTGTGATGTAATGTGATGTGATGTGATGTAGGGAGGATGATATGCTGGACATGGCCCCCATGCTGCAGGAGAATTCTCGTCTGGGTTGTCAGATCATTCTCACCCCTGAGTTGGACGGCATCGAGCTCACTCTGCCCAAAGTCACTCGCAACTTTTACGTGGACGGTCACGTTCCCAAACCTCACTGACGCAAATGAAAGAAGAAATCCTGATGAATGTCAAAAACTGCGGGATTACAATCAAACATCCACACAAAGATAAATAATGATGGTGTTCATTGGTCTCCTGTCACTTCAGTGCAGGTCAAAGTTCAACACACAGTTTTTTATCAGTCAGGGCTGTTTTTGCATCTTTGCTTCTAGAACACAGTTTCAGATGAATTTAATTCATAAATATGTTTTTAACAGAAGCACTGCAGTGTTATTCTCTGTTTAACATCATCAGTATGTATCTGTAGCAGTTTACTGACGACAACTCGAAATTCACAGTCCGGTTCTCCTGGAGAAACAGGAAAAAAATGTTTTCATAAAGACAATGAAGCTTGATTTTGAGACCTTTTGAGATTTTGAAACATTTTGGTATTGTAACATTATTACATCATTTTCATGACAATGATGCACATTTCCTTACGAATTCCCATCGCTGTGATTAAAAATCAATTCATTGTCATGAAAATAATGTAATAATTCCATATACTTTAGTTTGCAATATTATGATGCTGCAGGTTGTGTGAGAGTTACTTAAACATTCCCCAATACAGACTCATTTTTGTTCAGGTTTATGTTCTTTGAATCATTGAATTCCACCCGTGTCTCTGATTCAGCACATTCATATGAAATATTCATGTCTCACACATCTTCTGTCTTTAACTCTTCTGTTACTATAAGTGTTTGCAGATGAAAATATTAGTAGAAACACCTGTAAGTTTGTTCAGTAATAAAACTCCTCTGCATTATTCTTGATGTGTACAGCAGTACACGTTTAATGCTTTTGTTTGAGCTTTCATTCATTATTCAGCATTAAACATTAACAACATAAACCTGACATTTTATAACAAAGAATCACAGCAATTGAGTGAGTTGTTTGTACTTAAGGTTTAAAAAGTTTAGATTTGCTATGATTACCAGCATCTCTTGTAATTGTTAAACATTTTTCAGAACAGAATAAAACCCCATTACACACAAATGAGAGTAACTTGACGCTGAAGTGAGAGAAATGAAAGCGTTGGAGCCTTTTGGTTCAGGTGAGACTCGCGACACCTGCGTGTGACGTCACGTGACATTCAGCGTCCTGAGCCGACATAAAAATGGTCTCAAGTTAGTTTATAAAACTTCTGTGAAAGTTTATCGCGTCATATTGTGTTTTGGTGAGTTTATTTTTACGTGTTTATAATCACGTAAAAGAGAGAGAGAGAGAGAACGCGCGTGCGCGCGCGCGTGCAGGAGGCGGGAAATTCCAGTGATACATTGTAGCGACTGTGAGGAAATTCTTTCATCTTTTATACTGTGAGTCAATATCATTAAACACACACACACACACAGAAAATATCATCAGTACGAAATCAAACTGTTGTTTGTTGTCGAGTTTATCGTCAGTGTAGTTCTTGTAATGTAAAACATTCACTCATCTGGTCATGTTTCATGCTAAAAACATGACAGCTGAGTCTCTTCTCTTTAACAGTAAAACATGAGCTCTGATGCACAGGACCTTACAGAAGACATAATACAGCATCAGCAGGTCACACAGTCGACAATCTACTACCTGCTGCAGGAGGCCACCAAACTCACTCCACCTGCAGGTGACGAGAGCTCATCTTCCTCAACGGCACACAGAGAGACATCCTGTAACATCTACATCCATGAAGACTCTTCATCAGACTTCACTTTCTCGATCATGCGTGAGTCTGACAGCAGCAGCAGCAGCAGTGCATGGGAGGTGATGCGTCTCATAAATCAGCAGTGTGAGTGGTTACTGCGTTCTGGCTCTGGAGATGAAGAGCAGACTCAAGCCGACTCCTCAGAGATCACAGCGACTCCGTCAAACCCCTGCTGTTACCCTCCGACCTTCAGCGCCGCCCTGCCCCGTGCTCCGAGCTCTTCACCCGTGGCCGTCTACACACATGTGAGTGATGAAGAAGAAATGAAAGAACCTGACGGTCTCGCTGAGCTTATCATGAACAACACTGAAGAGAACATCTATATGAGTGAAACAGAAAATACAGCCACGCTGCATGACGTGTCCAGAGACGAGTCGCACAACAGTGACTCTGTACCCCTGTCTGCTGGCTCTGAGCGCACGGACCCGGAGATCTGCCCCGTCGATTTCACCTCCTGCCTGGTGTCTGAGCGAGACAGTGATGATCTGTGGCTTCCTATGAATGTTTATAGAAGTACACAGGGTCACGGGGGACCAGCGGACATCAATAATAATCTCACAGAGAGCCCGGATAAAGAGATCCAGGAGCCAGACGACATCCAGGAGTCACCGTCTTCACGGGCCGCGTGGGGAACGTGTAGGCGGACGCAGAGGAAACAGCCTCATCCCGCCCGGAGCCCCGACCCTCAAGACCCTGATGTGCAGGGGGTCACGTTCAGCATGCACCCGGAGGTGGACACCAGCACAGACCGATGCAAACTGGTTATAACCTCCAACTACAGGTGGATTCATGTCTTCTGTCTGTTTCCATAAAAAGATATATGTTGTTGCATGTATAGTTCATATGAGACTGATGTTTTCTTCTTCAGCAAGAAGATCAGACACATGAGAAGGACCCGGAGCGGCCGCTGCAGATCTCTCCAAACCTCACAGAGAAGCAGCACCTCAGAAGAGGAAAGCGACTCGTGTGGAGCGTCCAGTCAGTACCAGACACATCCAGCAGAGGACGCTGTCCTCACACACATCTGACACACTGACAAACTTCACATCCTCAGTTTTAAATTCCAGCGTTTATATGAATGATGTGATGTTCACATTGATAAAAATCCCTTATATTTACAATGAAGGAGCAGGTAAATCACTCGAGTAAACATCATTCACATGTTCTTCAGAAAATGTAAAGATCTTAATTGTTATTTCGTGTCTGTAGTTGAAAATGAAGGATTTGAGGCCTGTTATACATGATAAACACGTGATGTGATGTGTTTTCATCAGGAGGTAAAATCTGTGCGTCGTGTCTCACGAGGAAGACTCCGTTGTGGAGAGACGCTGAAGACGGGACTCCTCTCTGTAACGCCTGCGGGATCAGGTATCCAACACTATGAAATACAAAACGCTGAGTTACACAATTCAGAAAAGTTTGCAGTAATATCATGTGTTCATTGCTTTTTATGATTTTTCTTTTCTGTACAGTTTTTTTTCTTCTTCTGTCACTATGTTCTGTGACTAAATTGTGCTATAAAAACATATTTGAATTGAAAAATGAATTAGGCCTGTTCAAGTTCTTCCACACCAGCAGTCTGGCTCTTAAAGATCTTCTGCCCTGAAGGTTTTATCTGTCTGTGTTTCATATCTTTAGCTCTGAGCACTTTTGTTTTTTTGCAGGTATAAGAAATATCGTGTGCGATGTCATCACTGCTGGAATATTCCAAAGAAAGATGCGAAGAGCAACTCGAAGTGTTTGAAATGTGGTGATGTTCTCCGGCTGAACTCACAGCAGAAATGCAGCAGCTGGTAGGACTTGAGCTCTCACAAATCCCACTGTTCTCAGGTCAGTAGTTTTGGTCACATTGAGAGTTTATGAAGTGGTGGTGCTTCTTGTCGACTGATGGACAGTTTGAGTGATGTGTCAAAATCTGAAGCTGTGACATCACACACCGGTTTGTAAATTTCTCAGGATTTATTGATGTTGACTGAATGTTACTGTTTGTGACTTTGTCCTTTATATCATCAATGAATGTTTATTTAATTTGAAGTGTTATTTATCTAGACTTTTTCCCACAGTAATATATATGTTTTTCTCTGTGTGTTGTGCTCAAATGAAATCTTCTGTTGTTTTAGAATGTTGTTTACAGTCCTGAAATCAAATGCTTTGGATTGTAGTTGGTTGGTGTCTTGACAGTCAATTTCAGAAACATTAAAGTGATGCTTCTGCCCTGATGTGAAAATCATTGAATGCTGTAAAAAAAAAAAAGAAGAGCGATTGAGAGGGAGAGAAACAGAACGTTCAGTGTTACAGTACAAGTTGTATAATATATATTTGAAACATGGAGAGTTTTGAGTATGTGACAAATATTTCATAGAGATTGAGGTGGATAAAGACTGATCAGATGTAGTTTTTCTAGCTTATGATCATGCATGTGCTGTTTTATAGACATGAAGCGCACAGGCTTCAGCTGCCGTCATGAGATGTTTGTTCTGTGATATCTGCACACATCACCAATCATGTGACACACCGAGTATTGTGTTCCATACTCTGCATTTCACCCATCCAAGTGCACACAAACAGCAGTGACTCACACACACACACACACACACACACACACAATCTCTGCTGGACCGAACCTGCAACCTTTGGGTTACCAGTCTGACTCTCTAACCATTAGGCCAGGAGGTGGGCTGTAAAGTAAGTATTTGGCCCATGGCCTTTTCTCATCCGCCCCTCCCTCTCAATCGGAAACCCGGCGGCCCCTCTACAGCGTATTAAGACATAAGTAATGAATAATGTTTCGTGTGCTCACACCTGTGACCATGGCAGATATATCCTGTTTAGAGAATGGCTGACGGTCTCACCATGACACCAAACTCCTCAAGTGCCCCTACCCCCAACATTAAACCCATGCCCCCCTAGTGCTGAAACAGGAAGTGTGGACAGGAAACAGCTGTTCCTGACATCCTCCCTCTGCTGCTCCAGGTGCATCCTGGGTACTGAGCTCTTGGCAGCACATACACACACAGTCTACATCTGTACAGTGTTCACTCTCTTAGTTTTATTTCATGTTTTGTCTTTGAATGATTGACAGCAGGATCTGAAGGGGTGATATAAAGTGGTTTATTTGGGCTGAATGTTTAATAACGTGTGATTCTGTGTGTGTTTTACACAAGAGCAGTCACGCATGAAGATTAAATTTAGTCATACATGCAGGTGTGAGCGAGCGTGGCGATATCTGTGAACTTCAGCACAATGTTATTGTTCAAAAGTCCAGGATAATTCAATAGTTTTTCAGATCTGTGTGATGGGTCATTGGTACACTGTTAAGGTGTTTTTGCACTGTGTAAAGTTTATTTTTTGCATTGAATTTTTTGAGTTGAACTGACTGCCAAAAGTTAGTTTAGAGATAAGAGATAACTTACATAATTATGTCAAATCAACTAGATTTGACAAATAAATTGGATTAATTTACTAAATTAAGTTAAGCTGACTACAATGAAAAACTATTTTTACAGTGTGGGTAATTCCTTACTGACTGTGTTGCTATATATTGATCTAATAGCAACACATTCAGATTTAGGTCCCCACCGGGATATAAAAACAAGGCCTCACACTCTTATTGCCCTAAACAAGTATGCCTGACTGATGTGTATTTCTGACACACAATAGTGTTTCTATAAATGAAGGAAATGTGTGTGTGAGGTTGCTCATGTATTAGTTTAGCAGCAGCTCTTTCAGTACACACACACGCGCGCGCGCACCAAGTGTAATAACAAATAAGCCAAGATGTGAGGAGATCAGTAAGATTATATAGAGATCACCAACGAGAATTCATATTCATAACTCACTGTTTAACACAAATGGAGCACGTGTGTGCGTGTGTTTGACAGAATGTTGTGAGATATTTTTGGAAACCATGAGTTTCACAGTGCAGTTAAAACGTACCACCTTCATTTAACACTGAGATTCACTGAGACACTGATCACCACATGTCAGCAAACTACATCTGTGTCTAGTGTTTGTTGTGGATGAGAGAGAGAGAGAGAGACAAGTGTTTTTCAATTGTGATGTAAGTTGGGCTTCCTTTTGATTGTGGTCCAAGAACCTTCACTGAGACCCGAGACTGACCAGAGAGAGAAAGTGCGGGGGGGGGGGGGGGGGCCGGTGGATCTTATCTGTGGTCTGCAGGCGTTTGTTGGCTCTTATCAGGCGTCAACATATTGTACAAGTACATCCTCCTGTCCAGCAGAGAGCGGAAAACTCCTTTCTCTCTCTCTCTCTCTCTCTCTCTCTCTCTCTCTCTCTCTCTCTCTCTCTCTCTCTCTCTCTCTCTCTCTCTCTCTCTCTCTCTCTCTCTCACTCTCTCTCTCTCTCTCTGGGTCTCTCTCTCTTTCATCCAGTACTAGTAAAACCCAACTGGTGGTCAACTAGAGCTGCGTGTGTACAGCCAGACAGACATGTGGACGCATCACACGTGTCAGACGTTCATGATTCCTGTCGATTCTCACCCGTGTCTCAGAACGCTTTAGAACGTCGCTCATAGGGAAGGAAGTGTGAAGGGAAGATCACTCAACAGACGGCACAAATGAAGACGTGTGTGTACACCAGAGAAAGTGACCACAAACCCGGTGAGTAACATCACATCAGTTATTGATCACGACTGATCTCATCATCATCATGATCCTAAAACAACACACACATTCATGATCTGTCTCACATTCCACAGATGAATGACTTCAACAGTATTCATCAGAACGTCTGTCTGTCCGTCCAAAGTTCTTTAAGAGTTTGAGATGAACAAACTCTTGCTGCTGGATTTCTGTTCATCCACAGCATGAAGTGCGAGTCTAATACTTCAAATTTGTCCTTATGATTTTACAGTGTGTGTGTGTGTTTGTGTGTTCACCTGCTGTGTGAGATAATGTAAGAGTTCATTGGATTAATATGTGTTATTGAACAGAAAGAGGAACAGCAGTTGATGTCTGAAGCGGTGAACGGAAATCAGTTGCAGAAGCGTGTACAGAACAATCATTTGTGTGTTTTTCAGCCGGTTCATTGATTTCTGTCTATCGTGGATCAATCGGCTCATTTGTTTGTCAAGTGCTGATGGACGGGTGTTTGGAGGGCTGATGGTGGTCAGTAGGAAATATAGAAACGCACGTCAGTGACATTATAACAGAGCTTAATGTCTCTCGTCGTTGTGTCGTGTGTGTGAGAGAGAGATGATCAGATCAATGTTTATTAGTTAATCAGTTTGATTCTGTACACATTACACAGATTTAAAAGCTTTACACGTGTGTGTGTGTGTGTGTGTGTGTCAGTCAAACCTGCAACCTTTACACTGTTAACACAATCCTCCGATGAGACACACAAACACACAGATTAAATGTTCAGAAATAATCTTCACGTGATTTGTGTTGTTACAGAAGCGACTGAATCAGAGACATGTGAGTCATAGATGAGCGCTACTACAAAAACACGATGAAAAACCGCTGAGATCATCTCAGTCTCCAGTCATGATGGAGAAGTCTGAGCCTTCCTCCTCACCCCCCCTCTCCCCATGTCCCAGTCCACCTCACACGAGCTCTCCGGACGCTGATGATGCGGTGAAACCGGCGGCCCATTCAGAGACGGTGACACCCCCCCAGCAGAGCCCACCTACATCATCCACGGACTCCGCCCACATCTCATCGTCCTCGCCTTCGACAGCTCTTCCTCCAGACATCCCCGTCATTAATCTGGGTCACAGCAAACCCCCTCTGCCCCCCCTCCCCATGCTGGCACCCCCAATGATGGCCCTGCACCCCGCGCCCCCCCTCCCGCACCGCCACGCCGAACTGCGGCTGGCACATCTGTCTTCATTGTCCGGCACCGGAGCCGCCGCCGTCCTCCTGCCCCCCGCGTTTCTCCAGACTCACCCCTTCATCAACAGGTGAGCGACCCGAACACAGAAACACAGATTCTGTCAGGATTCCAACCCACAAACCATTCATTTGAATTCAAGTTGACAAATGTGTTTTGTGATTCAGTGCGTTTCATCTGTTGGTCTGATGTGTAATGAGAGCAGATGTCATGTCATCACGTCTGTCCCTCGTCTCAAGTGTTTCTATGGATTTGTCTGTGTGTCTGCATTTGTTTCTTCTCTCTCTATGAAGGCTGAAGGTTTTCTCCTCATTTCAGTTCTTTTCTCAGTCCGTCTGGAGGCTTTGGGATCTTCAGCAGCGCTCGTATAAAGAGACGGCCCTCTGCACACTTTGAGTTGGAACTCAATGAAGGTGAATTTATTTCATTCATGTGTAGTGTGAAGATTGACATGAAGTGTGATCTTGAATGAATCATGGTATGATAACTCAGTGTTACGAGTGACTCGAGCAGGATATCATATCATATATGGTGTCGGTTTTGGTGTCCTTCAGGTCCTCCTCAGAAGTTGGCTCGTCGTGTTTTCACAAACAGTCGTGAACGTTGGCGGCAGCAGAATGTGAACGGGGCTTTTTCTGAACTGCGCAAACTCATCCCGACTCATCCGCCCGACAAAAAACTCAGTAAGAATGAGATCCTGCGACTGGCCATGAAGTACATCAACTTCCTCGTGAGGCTGCTGAACGATCAGGTGAGCGATCGGCCGCGTGAAAAAACGCCAGCCGCTTCGGTGGAGAGTAAAGACGACGTTGATGCGGTGAGACGGCGCAGCCCTGCCCTCCGACACAGAGACTCCACGGACTCCGTGATGCAGCCGACGGCGTCGCCAACCTCCAGTTGCTACGGCGACACAGACGGCGAGGAGAGTGTCGGGGGGAAACCTGGCAGCGCTGGGATCGTAGAGAAAGTTCATGAACAGATTCTGGTGGTCACAGAGAGCGACTACCAGTGATGACAAACAATAACAAACCCATAAACTGATGTTTGATCTCTCACGTGGTGTCTGACTGACTTCCTGTTGTTAAAACGCAGATCTTTATTTGATGTGTTGACATCAGTCAGTTCTGCATTTGTGTTCCTCTCATACACAGAAGAAGTGCTGATGTTTTAGAAGACGTCTCAGACGAGGAATGAAGAACAACATTGCAGATCACCGGCTTTTTTTGTGTGGATTTAATGTCAATTCAGTCATCAGAGTCTCAGCTGTGAATTGGGTTGTAGAATATAAAAGTGTGAGATATGACACGTGTGTGTGTGTGTGTGTGTGTGTGTGTGTGTGTGTGTGTGGATGCTGCTTTAAACAGTTCAACTTCATTGGAATGTTGTTTTGCAGTTTATGTAGGTTTTAATACAGTTAGGTGTTTTTGCTTACTTGAGCGGCAGAGATTCAGGAAATAATGTGATTTCTGGCTTATTTGATGTATTTGAACTCTTCATCGACACACGTCTATGTTGGATCTATCAGATGTCTTTTATTAAACAACATGTGACTGTTCACTGTTCTTCATTTGAACTCGAGAGGATTTAAGGATTGATGTCTTTCTCTCTTTTCTGAGCGGATAAGTGTTAGGGTCTGTCTGTTGTATGATTAGGTTTTTCCAAGATTTTTCATCCTGCTGTGTCGTGCCGAGTGTTTGAAAGAGAAAGACAATTGTGTGTTGTAGCCGGACAGAACCGTGAGAATCAGAGCAAGATGGAAAATCGTGTGTGTGTGGTGTGTGTGTGTGTGTGTGTGTGTGTGTGTAGTGTGCGTGTGCGTGCGTGCGTGTGTGTGTGTGTGTGTGCGTGCGTGTGTGTGTGTGTGCGTGCGTGTGTGTGTGCGTGCGTGCGTGTGTGTGTGTGTGTGCGTGTGTGTGCGTGCGTGTGTGTGCGTGCGTGCGTGTGTGCGTGCGTGTGTGTTAGTGTGTGCGCGCGTGTGTGTGCGTGCGTGCGTGCGTGTGTGTGTGTGCATGTGTGTGTGTGCCCCCCTCACACACAGTAGCAGGGCATTATAGGTACCACACCCTACACCCTGGCACTGTCCTGGAGCACCTGTTCCATCATTCCTGCAGTGGTTACCACGGTTACAACATCCCTAATGACACGGAGAGACATTAGGGTGTGTGTGTGTGTGTGTGCGTGTGCGTGTGCGTGTGCGTGTGTGTGTGTGCGTGTGTGTTACTGTGTGTGTGCGTGCGTGCGTTACTGTGTGTGTGTGCGTGCGTGCGTGCGTGCGTTACTGTGTGTGTGTGTGTGTGTGCGTGCGTGCGTGCGTTACTGTGTGTGTGTGTGTGTGTGTGTGCGTGCGTGCGTGCGTGCGTGCGTTACTGTGGTGTGTGTGTGTGTGTGTGTGTGTGTGTGTGTGTGTGTGTGTACAGGTTTAGCTATTAGTGAGGGACAAATGTCCTCAGTTATACAGTGAATTATCATTACATTCCACTTGTTGGGACATTTTGCTGGTCTTCACTAAATAAAAAGGCTCATAATTCGGTCAAAAAGTGTTTTTCTGTAAATCTAATGTGTTGCACATGTTTGTGTGATTATTAGGTGTAGGGGATAGAATATATCATAAGCCTGATATAAAATCAATGAAAGTCTATGGAATGTCGTCACTAGAATACAAAAACAAAAGTGTGTGTGTTACTGCATTGCTCTCGTTCTGTCAGGAAACACATACAGTTGATGCTGTGTCATCGCTGGCCAACCAGCTTCCTGAACCCACCGGTACAGTTACGCGTACACGTACACACACACACACACACACACACACACCTGCAGACCGCGCGGTAGGAAGGAAAACTTGTGTAACTGTAATTGTGTGTTGACTCACAGGCCTGCGGCAGCTTTTCTCTGATACAGAGGCCACAGTGAGGGGGGGGGGGGGGCTGGTGTGAAGCAATGAGTTAACCACAGCCCCCCTCACACACAGTAGCAGGGCATTATGGGTACCACACCCTACACCTTGGCACTGTCCTGGAGCACCTGTTCCATCATTCCTGCAGTGGTTACCACGGTTACAACATCCCTAATGACACGGAGAGACCTCATCTGCTCACACACACTCATTACAGTAAACACTGTCTCTTCACTTTTACATTTGTCTCTGAAATGTGAATTAAATCAAAATATCTGTAGAATTACATTACATTAAATGGTTCAAATGTCTGAGGTTTTTTATTTATTTATTACATAGACTAAGATCAAACCTTGGAATGACTAGGGATGCATACTAAGCTCATGTACTCGTACTCGTACTCGATACCTCATGTGACATAACTGGCTGAAATTTGTGCTTTGAAAGTTTGTGACAAGCACATAAAATTGTGCTTGTAAAATTGCCTCTTCACCAAAAAATAAAATAAAAATACAGATAAAGGGATCGGTGTCGGCGATACCCTACCCCTACCAGAAATAAAATATCGGTACTCATACTCGGTCTTTTAAAAATGGTGTCGGTGCGTCCATAGTAATGACCTGCACACATTCAAGTTATAAACAAATGCCATGTTGATTATGATTTAAAGAGTGGATTTGTAACAAGTTCATGTTTATTGTGCATTTCAGTTCAAATCAAAACTCTAACACAGATAACATTTTTGAACATTTATAAAACAAAGTAATCTGTTTTTATTTGGTGGGCAGTTTGAGAGCTTAACAATCATGTAAACAAACAAAATGATTTCAAAAAAATGTATCGATTAAAAGTCTCTGCGAAATGAATAAATAGTAATATTATAAAAACTGAATTCAGCAGGCCTGAGGCTAGGGATAAAGGTTCTGCCCCTCTGAATAAAAGGCTTCTTTTACAGACATTATTAGTGTGAATTACTCATTCAAAGCCTTTTTAAAAAAATCAAATCACAATTTTATTTCTGTATGAAACGCGTGTAAAATATAATGTATAGCGTTTAGACTTTGTACAACTTTTTATATCATACATGATTCTTACATGAGAAACATCTTACAGTTGACATTTATTTGTTCAGACACACAGTCATCATCACAGTTCTGTTACTCTGTTTTCTGTTTATTATACTGCCGCCGTCCAGCCTCAGTGACTACAGACCCCAGGGCCGCTCCCACAGCGCCTCCTACAGCTCCTGAGAGAAACACGCCCAGTGCCGCTCCCAGCAGACCTCCTACAGCCAGAACCTTCGGCACGCGCTTCACACCCGAACCCGCCTTCTCGCAGACGGAGCGAAGCAGCGACGGAGTTTGTGCGGAGGTGGAAGAAGAGAGGAGTGTCACGGAGTCCAGATGGATGTTCTTCTCAGCCGCGGCTATGAGCTCCTCCTCTTCCTCCGTCTCCCTTAGATCATGCAGAGGGCGAGATAGGTTCTGCTGTCTCTCTCTCCAGACGGTGGAGATCTCCTCTTGTCTACGCTGGACGCCACTCACGACCTCCCGGTCGAGCGAGCAGCTGTAGTAACCTCCTCCGCTCTCTCTCACCGTCTGCTGGATTTTGTCCAGCAGCTCCGTCACGCCGCCTCCGTCTCCACCGCGGCGCAGCACGTGATAACGGTCGCCACATTTCTGCACCAGCTCCAGCATCTCCGGCCGTCGGGAGGCGATGTACGCCTCCACCCCCTCCACGCCCGCCACCTCCCCCGGCAGCAGGTCAGAGTGAGTGAAGAGGACGAGCGTATGCCGGCGGACGGCGTCGGGTCCGAACACGCCCTCAAGCGCACGCAGGGCCGGCAGCTCAGAGTGGGCGGGTCGGTTGACGGAGACGCACATCAGGAAGACGTGGGGACCTGGAGCAGAAAGAACCAGACACCTGGAGATCTGCCGTTTGACCTCTTCAGGAGATCTCTCAGAATCAAACCAGTCTGGTGTGTCAACCACCGACACCTGACAGAGAGAGAGAGAGAGAGAGAGAGAGAGAGATGATGATGATGATGATGATGATGATGATGATGATGATGATCTGCATTTGTCTGATGTCTGTGGAGTTCAGAAAAATCATTTGACACTGACCCTCTGGTTCTGTACAACAGTTTGACCTTTCACACACTGCTGAGACGGCGCTGTGACGTCGTCATCATCAGTGTGTCGTTGAAACACCTCACAGGCCAGAATGATGTTACCAGCCTCACTCTTCCCAGAACCACGACGACCCAACAGAATCATCCTCAGCTCAGGGAGTGAAGAATCATTCTGAACATCACAGGAGGACGAGGATGAAGATGACACGTCGTCCACAACCTTTCTAATACTGTGATGAACTGAAGGACAAACATCAGTGTTACACACCTTAAACGTCAGCTGTGACACGTCAGAGGAGACCTGGTCCTCCCGAGGTTTTTTTCTGCATTTATTCATCATTGGACTTTGGGTTCCTCTCACCGGGAGACTGCTTATATTAGATTAGCTTAGCTTAGCTTAAGGTTTGGTCAATTCTGTTAACATCTCTTAATTAGCATGATCTTGCTTGTTCTACAATACCAAAGAAAAGAAATGTGAAAAAAAGTGTGAAAGAAATAAACTCACTGGTGTTGATGAAGTTTTGGCTGTTGTGAGTCTCTGACATCTCCAGCATGTGACTGAGAATAGCGCCCTCTACAGATACAAAAACACAAACACCGCATCAGAAGCTCTGTCATCTGTTTAATGAAACACAGTTGAACGTTGATGTTTCATATCTAAACATCTGACCTCTGTTGAGTTTGAAACTGGAGCTTCTCTCCAGCGGCGAGTGTGTCACGTGTGTTTCTTCACTCTCGTATCGCTGCGAGTGAAGCCCGTTGACCAAACGTGTCTCAATCAACGCATCACTTCCTGTTTCCTGTGTGCTGTCAGTCTTTGCCTGATCTGCGAATCCGTTCCGTGATCGCTTTCCTATAGCGCTGAGCTTCAGCTGGGATTTTTCCAGCATGTCCTCGTCTCTGTTCAGCGTGCATCCTCCGTTCATCTGAATCATCTGCTCCACCTGAGCAACAGATCGCACACATGACATGACATGACATATGACACGCTCGGCTTTTCTCTTTTCTAGTTTTACACTCCTAACAACTCGTTTCTGATTTAATGTTTTAAACGTTCCATTGACAATGTAGGAATACATAAGTTGATCAAATGTTTTTATTTTAGAGAAGACCATTTAGAGAATGTAAGCTGTTTATTTCCATTCTCTGATGTGCGTGTTGTGTTAGGAGCTGTTTTTCTTCTTTTCATAATCTGTTTTTGTCAGAGAAGTGACACGTTCACCATTGAATGACAGACAGGATGAAATTCAGTGTGACCCGTAATACCCAGATGTACATCATTTCCTTAACTTCATGGCATTTGCATGATACCAGAAGATCACACCTTAAAGACATGAATGAAAACTGATGTTGAATGAGACTGTAGCTCCGCCCCCTCGGCCTCACCTCCTGCAGAAGTGTGATGACCTGCTGTCTGTCATTAGGTCTGCGGTTGTTGATCACATGACAGCGGCCGTGACACCGTCTCACCACCTCCTGAAGCCCGTCCTCCTGTCTCAGGTACTCGTGCAGACTGTGACTCATCAGGTAATCTCCACAGGTGAGCAGCACCAGCGTGTGATGGAGCACCGACCGGCCGAACATCTGCTCCAGCTGATCCGGTATCTTCTGCTCAATCTCTGTAAATTCACTGACAGGAACCAGAATGAGGAAGACGAGGGGCCCTGGAGCGCTCAGAGCGACGGCCCGCCGTGTCTCCGCCTGTATGTCTGCCTCCACCTGCCCGCCTCTCCAGTACCAGCGAGGGGTCTCCACCACGCTCAAGCGCCGGCCCTCGGACAGACCTCGCCGTACCTGACACTCGCGTGAAGAGCTCGAGGGTCTCGGATCTGAACTCTGACCCAACAGAGTGTCTGTGGTGAGAGTCTTTCCACAGCCGATACTGCCCACCAACACCAAACAGAGATCAGACACTGAAACACACACAACATTCATTAGATTTATACCACGGTCTGTTAGAATACTCGATTCTGATTGGCTGGAGGGTGTGTATTAAAACCATCTAATGCACAGTTGGTGCATCATTTGCAATTAACTGACAAAACTAAGTGTCTGATGAAAATGACACTGTGAACATCAATAACAGCTTTAACTTGGCAACTGACCATGATATAAGCGGGATAATCCACGGCTATTAAAGGATTTTAATGCACTTCGCGGAGGCAACCAGGTTCTAGGTTGTGGATTATTCCTTACATAAACAGATAAATATACGAATTCTCTCATCATCATCATCATCCCTTATTTCTTCAGTTGACCACAAAATAAATCATTTAATATTAAAATCATGTTATCTTCTTACATGTTAAAGCTTTAACAAGGCAAACATCATCATTAAAGAAAACTGTGGTCAGATCTCATTGGTTCCTGTGTGTCTTATTGTCATTTGTCTCAAAACACTCGAGAACCAGTGAGATACTGGTGTGATGCCATATTTGAGTTTACAACACTGATCTGAATGCTGAACCCAATATATATGAATCGTTTTCTCTCATTAATGTATGATTTTTCTTCAGAACACATGTATTAAAGGAATAGTTCACCCAAAAAATAAATTTCTGTCATGAATGACTCGCTCTCTAGTTGTTTTAAATCTGTATAAATGTCTTTGTTTGGTTGAACACAGAGAAACAGTTCTTGAACTCCATTGACTATCATAGTAGAAAAAATGACAATGATAGTCAAAAGTGCCCCAGAACTGTTTATTGTCTTACATGCTTCAAAATATCTTATTTTGTGTTCAACAGAACAAAACAAATATAAAGTAATTTTTTCTACTATGGTAGTCAAACAAAGAAATGTATAGAGATTGTGAACTAATCAAATGTGAGTAAATGATGACAGAAGTTTTATTTTCGGGTGAACTATCACTTTAAGCCACTGGTGTTAGGGTTAGTCATTCAGATGACTTAACTGATGGATGAGCTTCAACATGTTAAGTCTCATATACAGTAGAAAGACTACATTTAACATCCAGCTGCAGAAAAAAACAAGAGACCATTCTAAATATTCATTTAACCCTAACCCTTTATCCAAATCGACTTACACTGCATTATACTTTATACATTTGTTTCTTGAGTATGTGCAATCCCTGGGATCGAACCCATGACCTTTGTACTGCTAGCATCATGATCTAACCACTGAGCTACAGGGAAGCATTTAATCATTAATGACAAAGTCATCCAACAGCAATGTGAAAGACTGACAGACTGACAGAGTGACAAGACACATGAAAATACATGTAGAAATATTAAAATTGTATTGCTTAGAGGTAAATATGAACTTGTTTTCTTTGCATTATTTGAGGTCTGAGCATCTTTTCTGTTATTTTGATATTTTGAAATTAAGCAAAAAATGATAATTTTACCTCAACACATACCTATAAATATAGTAAATAAAAAAAGTGAAAATAATCTCGTAATTTTTCTGTGGGTATATACTATTTTGATATAAAATTATTGGTTTGTGTTCAGTTTCAGGCAACTATCTCTAAGATGGCATGAGGATGAGAATGTTCATATTAAACTGTTTGTTTAATAGTTAATTCTCATTTTTAGTCTCCATGAAACGGAAGATGCGATTTTCTTCTTTTCCGTATCGTGACGTACATCCTTCTGAAATGTAAACAAAAGTAGGGCGGGACTTCATGTCGGCCTCTCCTAATTGATTGGATAGTTGTAAGTTAACCTAATACACCAGCGCTACTCATTGGACAGTCAGTATAGTTCTTTCTCTTTTTCAGGCATGACGTCATGCAGAGAAGAGTTGTTGTTTAGAGAAGAAGAGGAGCTTAATGTTTTTCATTAAAGATTACAAGTGCAAATTAATTTGACAAAAATAATGATGTACATGAATAAATCATTTATAATAATCACTGCAATGCTACGTAAGAAAATTGATATTATCAGAACAGGATTATTATTTTACTAGATTTAAATCCTAGTCATGTTCAATCAAATTTAATAAATCAGAAACTGTCTGAAATCATTTTATATTTATTAGTCAAATCATTTACTGAAATTAATAATTGTACACAAATATGTGACCCTGGATCTTATGGGTCAATTTTTTGAAATTGAGATTTTTACGTCATCTAAAAGCTGAAATAATAAATAAGCTTTCTATTGATGTATGGTTTGTTAGGATAAGACAATATTTGGCTGAGATAAAACTATTTAAAACTCAGGAATCTGAGGGTGCAAACAAATCTAAATATTGAGAAAATCACCTTTAAAGTTGTCCAAATGAAGTCCTTAGCATATTACTCATAAAAATAAAGTTTTGATATCTTTACGGCAGTAAATTTGAAAAATGGCTAATTTTGACCCATACGATGTATTTTTGGCTATTACTACAAATGTTCTCGTGCTACTTAAGACTGGTTTTATGATCCAGGGTCACACACATGAAATATTTGACATGATCCAACACACAAACAAAAAGGTTTTTATAATTATTTCACGTGTTTGAATAATTTTTCAAAATTATTTATTTTCTTATGCATCTGTTTGTTCTATGTGTTCATAGAAACATTTCTTTGCAACAATGTGAAATTGTTGAAAGCACTACAGAAGTAAATATTTAATGGTAAAAGGGAAACAAGATTTTTCTGTTCTCAAACACACTCTCACCAGTCTGTCCAGTTCAACAACATTCAGCCGCGCGCGCGCGCACGCACACACACACACACACACACCCAGCAACAGAAATCATCACATCACCAGAATAAATGAAACATCTGTAATCATTCCTGTGTGTGTGACACACTCCTTCCACAACATGAAACAGTTCAAGACGAGACATCATCATCATCATGACTTTATAAGATCTTACCCTGAGAAGAGAAATCCATGGTGCCGTCCGTCTGGTCGTGTGTCTCTGTCTGATCCTCTCACACTGTCAACCCCCACAGTGTGTGTGTGTAACGCTAAACGTGTAAATGCAGCTCTGGGTGGAGGAGACGCGCTTCATACATGTGAATCACAGCCACACAACCGCACCCAGACCGACCAAACCTGCAGCCGAACACCGCAGAGGGTGTGTCAGTTTCACCTGAGCACACACATACCACACATCTGATCTGACATATATTCACTTTATACATGAAGAAACAAAGTCGAGAGAAACAGACCAATCCAGAGTTAAAAGAGCATATTAAAATCCATTTTATTGGAAGAAAAACACAACAGAAATATAAAATCAAAAATCTGGTAAAAATGGAGCGTTGCTTGTTGAAGAAGCAGGTTAAAAGTTGAAGTGTCTGTGATTTCATCCAGTGCAAAACTGCGCTCGAATCCTGAAGTGTTCATCCATCAGGTGCAAGCGACCCGTTATAAACCCGGCATCACGTACGCGATGTTATCTAGAGTGTTCGACTGACAACACACACACACACACACACACACACACGATTAAATGATTGCGCTCATCAGTGATATTTATAATCATGTTTAATGGGAAATCAATACCAGCAACTGATGTGGACATCCGTTGAGTTCTGACACCTGTGTAGTGAGACAAACCAAAGGACCCAGAGCACACAGAACAGAGTCCAACAGAACCGACAGAGAGCCTGATACAGTCACCATCCCCTACCACACAAACAGAGAAACCATCTCATGACGCTGTCTCTCATCACTGCTTCACATGAAAAAGATCAAACGATGAGTTCTTTACCTCAGTCTCCTGCAGTCTGCGGCCAATCAGAGACAGAGATTCGCCCAGCAGCTGCAGGTGAGCGGCCGCATCAATAGGATCCACATCAGGGTCTCTGAGAGGCAACGCAGATCCGTTCTGGACCGGAGCGACCGCTGTGTCCTGTCTCTTCAGCGCAACGGCTCCCCCTACAGGCGGATGATGATCTGATGGACAAACATGAATGGTGACATCATCGACACATCATCAGCTCTTGTTTCTCTGTAATGTTGAGTGTGTGAGGTAACTGACCTTTAGGCTTGCTGCTGTCTTTGAGGTGTCGAGACGTTTGATGCTGTTTGACAGCGGCTGATTTCATCTGTTTCCGCTGGAGATACTCTGATCTCTCTCGCCACACCTGAGAATCATCAAAGCGTGAGCAGAACAGCAGCTATCGCACCTCGCACGACGACACGTGTGTCATGAGTTATGATGATGTTGGGCACCTGTTTGTCTCCCTCAGGCAGCTGCTTCCAGGCATCAGCCAAACGTTTACTCAAATCACCGAAATCTGAATCAACAACAACATCACAAATGCATTCTGGGTCATGTGCACTGAGCGCAAACGTCAAACAAACACACTGCTACTGCAGCGCTCTTCTGCTGAGGTTTCTGGAGTTAAAAACCCCCAACATCCATCATCCGGTTATGTAATACTGAAACAGAGAGATTGATTTAAAAGGAATCTCACCGAGCCCCGGCTCCTCCTCCAGAACACTGTTTCTGTACTCCTTATAAAAGATCTGATATGCCGTCAAAACCTTCTTCTTCTGAAAGACAGCGAGAGAGTGAGTTCAGTGTGTTCACATGTTGCTGTTTCTCACGAGATTCTCATCACCTTAACTTTGCTCTTGCGTTTGCCTCCATCCTGTCTCTTTTTTTTCTCCTCACGCCTGTGATGACCCGCAGAGTGCACGCTCCATTCTGCACTGCCGTCGGCTGAGACAGGAAGTGAAAGGTGAAAACGGAGCGTCAGAGCGTCGGAGTTCAGACACACAGCTGTGATGATGAGATGATGTTCATACCTGCTGCAGTTTTACTGCTGTGCTTCTTCTCACGATGTCTATCCTTCTTTTTCTTGCTCTTCTTGCTTTTCTTCTTCTTCTTGCTGTGAGACGACGTTTCGTGGATCATGAGCTTCCCGCAACCGCTGCCGTCTGCAGACGACGATCCGCTGCTGTCAGCCGCAAAATCGTGACATCCGCCATAATGACCTGACATCCACAAACAAAACGACGACACATGATCATTCAACGTTTGATTTCTGGCAGGCGCTTCATTAAATGTAGTGAAATATAAAACGTTTCTTCCAGACAGAATGATGAACTGAACCTTCCAGCTCCACCTCCTCGCCCACCACGGGCAGCCCCTCTCGCACCACCTGCGGCTGCTTTCTGGAGGAGGAGGCGTCTCTCGTCTCCTTCCTGCGCTCCTTTGATGGGGAGAGGGTGGGGTACGCCGCTTCAGAGCCCACGGCTGTGGGGGAGGTGATGGCCTGCAGAAGACCCATGGCTGTCACGGCCGTCTGAGGAGAAGCCGACAGGTCAGGAGACGACAGGAGTGACCGGTGACTCTCTGAAGAGCGTTTCAGCTTTTTGTGGTGAGATCCGGAGCTGTGATCTACACGAGAACAATTCAAAACAACTTGGTTTCGGTGCCTTGCTCAAGGGTCTCACCTCAGTCATGGTATTATTAAAGGTGGAAGAGAGCGCTGGTCATTCACTCCCCCCACCTCTAATCCCTGCTGCTACTGAGGATCGAACCTGCAACCTCTGGGTTACAAGTCCGACTCTCTAACCATTAGGCCATGTTCACGTTTTCCTCATATCATAAACACTCTCACTCTCACTCACCTTTGTACAAATAATCGTCATGTTTCTTTTTCTTCTTGTGAATCTCACTGCTTGTGTAAAAGTCTTGAGAGTCCTGTGAAGAACACACTTGAGGTTCTCGGTTCTGTTCGGTTGTATGACAGCAGATGAGATCTCACACAGCTTTATGTGATGATTTACCTTCAGACGTTTCTTGGACGATTTTCTGACCTCTGCATCAATAATCTCTTCTTCTCGAAGCAGATCTTTATAAGATCTTCTCTTCTCTCTCTGACTGCGACCAGCGACCAGACTCACCTCACTCTCCATCTACACAACACAAGAGTAAACCAGAAACTAAGACTTAATGTGCATTTGAACGCGTGAATAAAACAATGTGTATTTATTACGTGTGTGTCTGAATGTATGAGTGTGTGTTTATTATGCGTGCATGTACGAGTGTGTTGTTTATCTCCGCTAACACGCTAGCCGGCTTAATTTAGCACTAGCGCATAATTCAAGTTGTTCCTCTAACAAACATCCTTTCAATGCGTTGAAATTTATAACAGTAATAATGTATCATTTTATTTACTAACGCTTTTAATTTGTTACCTTTACTAAAGATCAAGCGCCTCCTGTCGTCATCTTGCGGTCAGTTTCTCGTAGGACGGGGCGCGCGCGGTGACGTATTCGCGCTCATCGGCGCCTCTGGCGGACGGGCGGCGAACTGTCATTTGATGGAGTTGTTTTGTGGACTTGCGCTTTATTTGAACTAAATTATTATTGCGATTTTTTTCTTTACGACAATTAAATAAAGTAAAAACAGTTTTTGTTGTATTTGTAGTTAAACCAAACTAAATCAAATTATCATTGTCTCATTATAGTAACCACAGTTTAACCACGTTTTAGCAAAACTATGGTAATACAAATATTCAATGCGTCAGTAACATGGTTCCTACATTTTAACTATAGTAAAAGCATGTGGTTAGTTTTCAGCGTCAGCATTTCTATACAGAGACCTCAGCAGAAGAACACAAGCACACAGTCATGTTTACAGAGCGCGTTCTGCTCGCTCATGTTTAGCGGAATTAGCGCGTTCACGCTAAATCACAGTTTCATCAATCCGCTGAGTCACGCTTCTGACTCTCTCTCTCTCAAGATTCAAGATTCAAAGAAGCTTTATTGGCATGATAAAATAAATCTTACATTGCCAAAGCACAGGAAAATTAAATATAAACATTCTGTATAAATCCAGGTTAAGATAGAAATAAAATAAAAGTATATAAGTATCTATATATACATATCAATACAAGTAGAAAAAGAGCAAAGTATTGATTAAAGTTCTCAGTGAAAGTGACAGGATCCTGTCATATAGTGTCAGTTTGTGTGTGTTGTGTTGTGTCAGTTTGTGTGTGTTGTGTTGTGTCAGTTTGTGTGTGTTGTGTTGTGCTGGTCGTTCTCTTGTCATGACACAATAATAATAACACAAATATTGCCAAAGCAGTAATAGTATAATATGACATTCTAAACAAAAATAAATGAATAAAAAATACAAATGACAAAGTATGAACAATGACCTAAACCCCCCCCCCCACACACACACACACACAGAACTTGTGTGTTCTTAGACATTTCCGTGTTGTTATTACTCAGAAGAAAAACATATAAACACTTATTTATTTGGACATCTGTTTTTCAGATCATGTGATGAAATTCTTTCAGAGTCATGTTTTCAACATCTCTGTGTTGAATGTGTGGAGTCATGTTTAGCTCCGCTCCTCCTCTCTTTGTGTTCTGATCTATTCTGAACTTCCTGAACCGCCTCCCCCTTCTCTCACACACACACACACACACACACACACACACACACACACACACACACACACACACACACACACACACACACACACACACACACACACACACACACACACACACACACACAGAGTATATAAGGGAAGAGAGCAACACTGTGTTGTTCAGATCAGAGATCACTCATTACAGCTCTTACAGACTTTCAATAGAAGAGAGAAACAAAGACAAACACAGTGAGTACAACAATTTCTTCTATTGAAAAGCATCATTTCTTTTCCTGTCATTTGTTTTATTCACAATCATCTGTGCTTCAAGTTTCATGTTTGTATTTTTGTGTTTAATCAGAGAAATGGAGACAAGCAAAAACATCCAGACAGAGCTGATCACAGACAGGTAAAACCCTCAAACCCTCTTCTGTCTTTACATGTGATTCAACAACACAACACACACAATATAAGAGCAGACACGCACAGCACGACAACACAACACAACACACACAATATAAGAGCAGACACGCACAGCACGACAACACAACACAACACACACAATATAAGAGCAGACACACACAGCACGACGACACAACACAACACACACAATATAAGAGCAGACACACACAGCACAAGATAGACAGACAGACACGGCTGATTGTGTGTCATGTACACAAACACACAGGCATAATTTGCGACTGGACAGGTGGGACATGTCCCCACCACTTTTAGGAAGAAATGAAGAAATGTTTGCAGAAGACGTGTATTGTTTAAAACTCGTGGAAAACGCAGGATGCGCTGCTTTCACACAATCTCCCGCTGCTTGCACTCGTAAGTTATAGTTGCGGAAGACAGAGAGCCGCGACTCCAGTTTGAAATGCGTGCATGTCCCCACCACTTTTCAAAACAAACTTACGCCACTGCACAAACATGAGTTACAGATGTGTGTTGTGTGTTGTGTGTTTTCTTGCAGTGATCTGTCAGAGCAGATTAAAGCCGTGACTAAAGACGGTCACACGAGAGCTGAGAACACAGAACTGATGCTGAGCTATCAGAGAGGACACGTGTCCCTCAAACAATATCAGGTAAACACACAATAATCTATCAACAATCTTTCATGTATTCATTCATGATAAATAAACTCATCTCATCCGTTCTTTTGTGTTTTCAGATGCTTCTGTGTTCTCTTTATAAGATCTATGAGGCGTTAGAAGAGGCTCTGGACAGGAACGCCACACATGACTCTGTGGCTCCTATATACTTCCCACAGGAGCTGGCACGACTGCAGTCCATCGGGAACGATTTGGAGCATTTTTACGGTCAAAACTGGAGAGAGAAGATCACGGTGCCGGCCGCAGCGCTGACGTACGCACAGAGACTGAGAGAGGTGAACGCATATATATATTACATACTGAACATCTGAGAATCATTCAAGAGAACTACACCTCCTCTTAACTCTTCTGTGTTCTCTCTCAGATCGGCAGACATCACCCTGAATATCTGGTAGCCCATGCTTACACGCGCTATCTGGGTGACCTGTCGGGCGGTCAGGTGCTGGGCCGCATTACCCAGAAGTCTTTAGGGCTGAAGAACGGCAAGGGCTTGTCGTTTTTCTCGTTTCCTGCCGTTAGCAGCCCAACGCTCTTTAAGCAGCTGTACAGGAGCCGTATGAATAGTCTGGAGCTGACGGAGGAGCAGAGGAGAGGAGTTCTGGAGGAGGCCGTCACTGCCTTTGAGTTCAACATTCAGGTGAGGACATTCCCTCGCTCCTCATTACATCATCATCATCATCAGCATCATCAGCATCATCATCATCAGTGTTAATCCGATGATTTTGTGCTCCTCAGGTATTTAATGAGCTGCAGAACTCTATGTGTGAGACAGACGAAAACAACGTGAGACTGAGACGCACACTACACAAAGACAACACAACAGCTGCAGGTGTGTGAGAGAGAGTTTTTAAGTCTGTAATGTTTGGCCATCAGGCTCCTAAACTCAGTCCTTGTTCTCTTAGTACATCCATCATAGAGACATTGCTACCTGCAGACAGCACTGACTGCTCTTTTTTATAATGCTGCCGCTTTTTTGCATTGCTGCTAAGTATCTACCTATATTGTTTGCACATCCCTGTTCATGTAAATATAGACTATATATTACTTTATATTATTTAATTTTGTTTACCTTGTTTAGTATTTTATAATAATTGCATCTTTGGAGCTGATCTGACTTACATTTCACTACTGGTTGGTTGCATATCCTCTATATAGCTGTGTATGTGACAAATACAAATCTTGAATCTTGTGTTTTGTCTCTTCAGATGTTGCGGTGTCTGAATCAAGCGTGTCATCTCTGATGCCGCAGTTTGTGCGAACACTGCTGGGTTTGTTTGTGGTTCTGGCTGTTGGGATGGTTTATGTCTTTTAAACGCGCACGCACACCCGTTAAGTCACTTGTTTAATACGTAACACAATGAATTCACTTTTTGAATCACTGTTTTATATTCATCACAATCAGACAGATTATTTCCACAATGTATAAATGTGTATATATGCATTGTTGTATTAATAATATATTTTTGTAATAAAACTGATGAAATGTCCTGAGGAAATGTTTCTAGCAGCGTTCTTACACTTACATTTAAACATTGGGTTTTCAATCATCTGTATTTACAGAAATCAGTTTCAGGCCAATGTAATATTTTAACAGACAAATGTTTATTATTTTCAAGTGCACGTGTGAGGATTTTGACCTGTGCCCACCTGGGAAGGAGCACATCCGGAGACTCATGGACATTCTTGAGTTACAAACACCATCAGATTAACATCAGACCAAAAACAGCTTCATTATGATCATATAGTTTGTGATCTGAGCTCAATGTTATTGTGTTTCTACTGTGACTGCTGAGAAATACTGACATATGTACCAATAGAGTCCGATCGCAGGCAAACAGGCGCGGATTAATGCGCAGGCCTCTGATTGGCCAGATTTGTTTTGAGTTCATTTTAAATGTACTACAGTGCAAACAAAGAAAGACCCTCACTGGTCTATAAAACATATAACAAAAAGTAATCCGGTGATTGGATAGTGACATCAGCTGCTGGTGAAACATGTCAATCAATTTCATTTACATCACTGCTATTGCTAGCCAGCATAGCGGCAAAATATCCGAAAGAAAATACAATAGTGGAGCACAAAAACAGAAAATACTAAAGTTAAACGACCAATGTGACCAAATAGCAGCAGGATTACTGGTAGCTCGCATTGGCTAACATCGGTGCTGCAGTTAAAACACCTGCAGCGCGCTTAGCTGTTGCAGTAGCTAGCTCATTGTACGTGTTATTACCTGTTTTATACAGTCTATGATTATTACATTCCTCACCGAAATGCAGTCAACAAACAAACACACACAACTGAACTTCGTGCTCTCTCTCTTTGTTGCTCCAACTGGTTGACGTGTGCGCATGCGCCTGCTCCCGTGGGCGTGCTTTTCTTGGAGAATTGTCCAATAATAGACTAAGAAAAGTTGTTACGTAAAGTGGTGGGAAAGTGTATCGAGCACAGAAAGACGTCATGTCCAACTCGTTTTTTTGACAACTTGACCATGTTATGCACGAGAAGACAACATGTTTAACATTGTAAATACTAAGTCAGAATGCATGAAACACTGTTGCATATTCGATATTAGATTCTTACTACTGTCAATATTAATTTATTTGATACATTAATAATTATGCCCGATAACATTGACTTAAAAATCTAAACCAAAATAGAGAGTTAACCCAACGCCGTCAGCATAGCGCTAGCTTGTTAGCCTGTCTTCTGTTTACACTGTGAAGCACTACACTTGTGTGCTAACTCATTCTTTATTTAGAGTGTATATTACAATTTTATCAAGCAACTTTGGTAAGTCTGATTCAATCGTCAAACCCGGAGTTATGGCTCTTTCTCCTGTTGTTGTTACATGCACTGCATGTCAATGGACATGAAATGTGCTGGCTAAGGCTAATCATAAATTCAGTAGCCATCTCATGTAGCCTAAACGAAAACACTAAATAGGCCTATGTAACATACAGTACCCTCGTCTCCAAAACATAGAGACTGTGTCTGTCCCCCGGACTAGCAAATACAAAAAAAAAGTGCTAAATTCATTTGAGAGTAATTTAATACATGTTAAACAAATAAAACACGAACACAATCCAAAAGATTCCTGTCATAAACACGAGCCTCGTCTAAAAGGCAGGGGAGGAGGTGTTGCTGCACTTTACAATCATACTTCAGCATTACTCAAATGTCTCATTTTAAATTCAATTCTTATGAAACGATGGTTCATATAACATCACCTAATGTTAATGATTAAACATTTGTGAAATGTATTTTGGCTACTGTATATAGGCCTCCAGGGCACCACACAGACTTTATCAAAGAATTTGGGGACTTTATATCAGAATTAGTCCTTGTCGTTGGTGATTTTAACCTCCATGTAGATAATGATACAGATGTTCTGGGACTGGCTTTTAATAACATTCTCAATTCTATAGGTGTTAGACAACACGTGACAAGACCCACACACCTTCGTAATCATACTTTAGATTTAAAACTGTCATACAGTATAAATGTGGATGACATTATAATTCTTCAGCAGAGCGAAGACATCTCAGATCATTATCTTGTATTGTGTATGCTCCACCTGCCTATATCTGCAAATCAAACTCCATGTTACAAATATGCTAGAACAATAACCTCTACTACCAAAGACTCGTTTCTCGATAATCTGCCTCAATTGTCTCTATTCCCTAGCATATCTAGGATAAGCGAGTAGTCTGTAGTCACGGCAAGAGCGCACGTGTTGGTGTAAATTATATGTTTCTGTTGTATGACACTTAGGAGAAATATCTGCTACTAGTGAGAATTATTATTAAGAAAAGTTTCATATAACAATCACTGAGATTCAGAAAACATCATCCAGAAATTCCAAACCAGATGTTCAACACATTAACTACATTCAGAAATATACTGAAAAATCTAGAATAGAACACATACGCAGTTTATTAATATGAAAACAGTTAAGATATGACAGCAGACAGATTTCAAATGTTCTTTTTCATGGTTCATTAATGCTTTTTACACTCATACATTCAAAATAAAGATTCAGTGCACACAGAAAACAAACAGCTTATGGATTCATGAGTGACCAAACACACACTAAAGACTGAAAGAAAATATTACAAACACAGACAATGTGCCAACATCACATCTTACTGAAGCTCTGATGAGCAGCGGGCCTTAGAGAAAGAGCGGGGAGGATACAGAGGAGGTGACACAGATGTGATGAGGAGCGGGGAGGATACAGAGGAGGTGACACAGATGCGATGAGGAGCGGGGAGGATACAGAGGAGGTGACACAGATGTGATGAGGAGCGGGGAGGATACAGAGGAGGTGACACAGATGCGATGAGGAGCGGGGAGGTTACAGAGGAGGTGACACAGATGCGATGAGGAGCGGGGAGGTTACAGAGGAGGTGACACAGATGCGATGAGGAGTGGGGAGGTTACAGAGGAGGTGACACAGATGCGATGAGGAGCGGGGAGGATACAGAGGAGGTGACACAGATGCGATGAGGAGCGGGGAGGATACAGAGGAGGTGACACAGATGCGATGAGGAGCGGGGAGGATACAGAGGAGGTGACACAGATGCGATGAGGAGTGGGGAGGATACAGAGGAGGTGACACAGATGCGATGAGGAGCGGGGAGGATACAGAGGAGGTGACACAGATGCGATGAGGAGCGGGGAGGATACAGAGGAGGTGACACAGATGCGATGAGGAGCGGGGAGGATACAGAGGAGGTGACACAGATGCGATGAGGAGTGGGGAGGATACAGAGGAGGTGACACAGATGCGATGAGGAGCGGGGAGGTTACAGAGGAGGTGACACAGATGCGATGAGGAGCGGGGAGGATACAGAGGAGGTGACACAGATGCGATGAGGAGCGGGGAGGATACAGAGGAGGTGACACAGATGCGATGAGGAGCGGGGAGGATACAGAGGAGGTGACACAGATGCGATGAGGAGCGGGGAGGATACAGAGGAGGTGACACAGATGCGATGAGGAGCGGGGAGGATACAGAGGAGGTGACACAGATGCGATGAGGAGCGGGGAGGATACAGAGGAGGTGACACAGATGTGATGAGGAGCGGGGAGGATACAGAGGAGGTGACACAGATGCGATGAGGAGCGGGGAGGATACAGAGGAGGTGACACAGATGCGATGAGGAGCGGGGAGGATACAGAGGAGGTGACACAGATGCGATGAGGAGCGGGGAGGATACAGAGGAGGTGACACAGATGCGATGAGGAGCGGGGAGGATACAGAGGAGGTGACACAGATGCGATGAGGAGCGGGGAGGATACAGAGGAGGTGACACAGATGCGATGAGGAGCGGGGAGGATACAGAGGAGGTGACACAGATGCGATGAGGAGCGGGGAGGATACAGAGGAGGTGACACAGATGCGATGAGGAGCGGGGAGGATACAGAGGAGGTGACACAGATGCGATGAGGAGCGGGGAGGTTACAGAGGAGGTGACACAGATGCGATGAGGAGCGGGGAGGATACAGAGGAGGTGACACAGATGCGATGAGGAGCGGGGAGGATACAGAGGAGGTGACACAGATGCGATGAGGAGCGGGGAGGATACAGAGGAGGTGACACAGATGCGATGAGGAGCGGGGAGGATACAGAGGAGGTGACACAGATGCGATGAGGAGCGGGGAGGTTACAGAGGAGGTGACACAGATGCGATGAGGAGCGGGGAGGATACAGAGGAGGTGACACAGATGCGATGAGGAGCGGGGAGGTTACAGAGGAGGTGATATAACGTTGTAGATGATATGTAGGATATCTCAGAGCGAGAACAGTTGATCTTGTTTTTGCTCCTGTTTGATGGTTGGCTGTGAAGGAGTCATGTGACTGACACGAGCAGATGAGTTTTGATTAATCGAAGGAAGATGATCTGCAGCTTTTGCTCGGTTTGCTAAAAACCTATCAAACTCTGTCAGAGAGAATCAGAAAAAAACAGAGATCAGACCTGTTGTGTGTGTGTGTGTGATCAGATTTTGAGTGACTGATCAAATTCTTACTTTCACTGGTCACACCCTCAGCATCTTCAACATCCGGCTGAAAAATATTACCCATCAATAAAAACATCTTATTATAAATATCACCAATAATTAGAAATATTGAGGAATTGCTCTGCCGTGATGATGTGAAAGAAACATATTTTGCTCTTTCTGCTGTATGTTTACTATACATCACCGATGACTTTTTTTCTTTCTTTTTTTTTTTTTTTTTTACATGAAACTGGATTAAATTCTGAATTAAACGTGTAATGTAGTGAGGTCATGTGTGCACATGTATGATGATGGTTGTATAGCACACACTACACAGTTTAGTGCTTATATTAAACTCAAATCTAAATCTGATGTCAGTGGATTCAGTTTGAGCCGACAGATGGCACTGTTACTTCTTTCATTGACATGTACAGATGTGCTTTCAGTGTGTTAAAGAATTTCTTTACCGATTCTGTGGACAACCAGCTTTCAATATCCTCCATAACAGAGCTGTGTGGAGCCGGAGTCTGACAGAACACAAAACACCACAAATATTTCAGTACAATTCGAAAAAAAGATTTCCACATGAATATGTCAGATGAACATATTGATCATGTGTGAATAATATATAATTGGATTGATGTTAGTGAGACGTGATCACACAGAAACACAAGCAGCAGCATCAGTCATTCACTCTACAGCCGACAGATGATGTGACAGGAACTCAACTCATGAATAAATGCAAACCCACCAGATTCTCTGAGTAAATCCACTGAGACTGACGGACCCAGCTGCTGTCCACTGAGACTGCCTTCACACAGACACACACATATACACACAGACACACTGAAGGTTAGTCGATTAGTAAGTGTGTAAGTTCCAAACCACACATCAGTGTAGATGCACGTGGTGTCACTGCACACGTCACGTCACGTAAAGTCAAGCGAGTCGTGCCCACTGAGTGGCAGCAGTGTTTACCGTTATCTGTACTATATTTATAACATGATTAAGTTCAGATTGAGCATGAAATCAGAGAGAAATCTTTTTAAAGACTGACGAAGGATAGAAAAAAGCAAATGTATCGCTGCAAACAAATGGAATACTGAACATGGATGTTTGCTAGCCATTTACTGGCGTTAAAATCAGACACATAATAAATATCAGGAAACGCATTTCATTGTACAAGGACACCTGGTTCCTATGTAAGTCGTAAGGATCATTGTCAAGTCCAACTGCTTTTATTTTTAGTAAATAATTGCATGTTTTAGTCCCGGTTTCTTTATTTCTCCTATTGAAAGGAGCGATTTTGCTGAATGTTTTATCACTCAACAGGGGCGTGTTCACATGGGAAAGTGACGTCAATTCCTCTATAAAAGGAATGTTCTGAAGTTCCATCAATATTAAATATAGACGTGTAAACCAAGTAAAAAGTAAACTTCCGGCCTGTGTTTGGTTATCGGTCTGGCTAGTAATATAGCAATTTATTTGAGATTTACTTGAGATTATTTTTTTATTATATATTAATTGTATGTGGAGGTCTACAGGAAGTTCAGTTTGGCCACATAACATTTGTTTATGTTGTTGCCACTGAAACAGCAGAAAATCACTGGAAATAATGTGAATAAAATACACATTTCACACAGACCACACAACAAACATGAAAAAATACATTTACATTCATGCATTTGGCAGACGCTTTTATCCAAAGGGACTTGCATTTGTTTTCTGAGTATGTGAGTTCACTGATGCAAAAGCTTGGGCATGACAGTGTCATGATTCTGATAGAGATTAATCTGGAACATTTCTTTAATGTTCATGTGTATGTTCAAGCGCTTGCATTATTCACTGTGTACTGACCCCTGCGGTGACCTGCAGCCGTGTGTCCAGTGCTTCAGCGAGACCTTCCACAGCTCCAGGATCCTCATAGCGCACACTACACACACACACACACCTCATTTAAATACACTCACAAGAGCTGCTAACTTACACCTGTATACACAGGATCTGTTTAAAAGTGAAAGAATACCTCTTTCTCTGTTCAGCCAGAGAGCTGCTTCTCGTTTGAGCAAACATATCAAACTCCTCATCTGCATGCACTGAAAGAGAGAGAGAGAGAGAGAGAGAGAGAGAGAGAGAGAGGAGAGAGAGAGAGAGAGGAATGAGAGAGAGAGAGAGAGAGAGAGAGAGAGAGAGAGAGAGAGAAGAGAGAGAGAGAGAGAGAGAGAGAGAGGAGAGAGAGAGAGAGAGAGAGAGAGAGAGAGAGAGAGAGAGAGAGAGAGAGAGAGAGAGAGAGAGAGAGAGAGAGAGAGAGAGAGAGAGAGAGAGAGAGAGAGAGAGAGAGAGAGAGAGAGAGAGAGAGTCTTCCTCTCATGCTATACAAAATCTGTTAGCACAGTGAAGCCAAAATTTCTCACCTGAACTGTTTGTGTGGGGAGGCAGAATGTGAGCTGTATGTTGATTGACAGCTAAAAGTGTGTTCTGATTGGATGATGGTGACACAGGATTAAGATCTATAAGGTTTTCTGTATTAGTCTGTTTAAAGAAATCAAATATAATAATTTAAATAAATTCCATGTAAAACAGCTTATTTAAGTGGGTAGTTAACATATAAACCGTACGTGTGCTATGGTGTGACAGCAAAAAACCCCTTTAAACAATTAAGATAAATCTGTTTTATGATATTTTATAATATTTGTATTTTATTTTTGCTGTCACACCATAGGAGAAATGTACGGTTTATTTGTCAACTACCCAAGTGTTTGTTTTACTGTAAAGGACTTTTTAAAGTACATAAAAACATAATTAAAGCATCAAAGCATTGAGCCTTTATTCATAAAAAAAATAAAATAATAACCTGTGACTCCAAATGCGCTGTCTCTCCTCTCTGCATTTTATTCAATCTATCAAACCTTACCCAGATAGAGAGAGAGAGGTTAGGTTTATACACTGAATTGTGATGCAGCAGACTCATGTGAATGTTGAAGCACCTCTCATATCGAATAAAGATGTTGTTCAGGTCATCATTCAGCAGCAGAAGTTCTGCGATCATCTTCTCCTCTGAAAGATTAGGAATCAACTCCACAACCCTCTGATGCATCTGCTTACACACTGAAAACAATTGCTGCTCACACGCACGCACGCACGCACACAAACACACAATTAAAAACAAACAAAAAAAACTATTAAAGAAAGCGCTCAAAGGACACGCACACACCTGTAGCAGTTCAGCATCTGATGCTGAAGTATCTCCTGGTTTAAGCTGATCTAACATCTCAGTCATGACAGTCAGATTACCTTTGACCAGATCCAGCTCCGATCTCAGTTTCTGCTTTTGAAGGGAAACCAATCAAATCAAACACACTTACACTGACCCCTACTAACTACTGACCAACCTAAACTACGGCTCACCAACGACTTCTTTAAAATAAAATCTGGCCTATAATGTGTGGTGTTCAGGTGAAGCAAATGTGTGTGTGTGTGTGTGTGTGGTGTGTGTGTGTGTGTGTGTGTGTGTGAGAAATACCTGTTCAGGTGAATCGGGGCTCTGTTGACCGTTCTGTGGAGAGTGTTGTAATGGTGAAGACAGGGTGTGTGTACCGGAGGCAGTGTCGTTCTCTGGAACACTCTGTGTGTGATGATGAAGACAGACAGAGTTCAGACAGACAGATCCTGAATCATTACACAGGACAGCTTTTCTGGATGAGAGAGCTTTACTTTGTTGGGCGTGTGGATGGGAGAGAGAGAGTCCAGATCTGTCATGGGAAACTCCAGTCCTCTCCGCCTCAAATCTTCGTACACACTTACAACTCCAGAAAGAGACGGAATGTTCCGGAAGGCGTCGGCCCACGCCTGAAACACAGAGGCCAAGAAACGAGATAAAAGTGAGCACTAGCGTAAGCCGCGGCATCTACAGACGTCATAACAGATGTTAGCGTGTACCTGAATGAGGCTTAGCACTCTGTCGTGTAAGATCATGGGTGGGTTGTTTTTGGGTAATATCGCTCGGACCAAAACCCCCTCCACAAACTCTTTACTACACACGTACATATGAAAACGATGGCCACAGTTTTTCACACAGGTCTCAAGAACCTGGAACACACATAACCAGCCAATCACAACACAAACAGACATCTGCTCGTGAAGGAAGTGATGTCACGGTGCGGTGGTGAGTTTTGTGTTAACACACTTACTGTCAGAGCCAACATCACTTCCCTGAAGTTCTTGTTACCCACAATTCTCTTCTTTAAAGCTTTTACTGCATCTTTGGGTCTGAAGAAACAGCAAAAACATTCAGAAAAATAAACTAACAAAAAGATGCCTTTCAGTGAAGTCTTACCCATCGTTCGTCTCATTGATGATGTCACAGACCTCCATGTTAAGACTCCAGTCCTCCGCCTGCAGGTCGGCGCTGGTGGCTTTTTCTGAGATGAAAATGACCAGAAATAATGACCAAAAACTCAGAAACCAATTTTTCTTTATTTATTTCAATGCCATAAATATTTTCATGTTTTTGTTTTATTCTGAGACATAAAACACACCCGCAACACCTCATTCCATTTTTTTAATGTTTAGAAAAAGTTTCTAACAAGTTTGTAAATAGGCTTACAGACCCTGTCTGAAACAATAAGTACACATACAAATGTGCAACATGGGCACAAATCTAAAAAAAATATATGGCTGGAGATGACTTATCAGGGAAGATGTTTTTAAATGTTGGTGTTTGTGGTGAAATTGATGTCGAGCGACTGTGGTGTAGGTTATGTTCATAAAAGCTGTGTTCATATGTAAAGATTATCTTGACAGAAAAACATGTTCATTCATACTTTAGTATCATACTGTACAGTAGTTTTTATTGATCACAGAGTTTATTTTTATGTGATAATCCTAAAGCTTGTGTGCGAAAGAGGATTATGGCCACCATAAATAAAATGGCATTACAGGTTTAATGGCATAACATTTTGAGAACAAATTTGTAATTTACATTTTTGGAGTCATGTAGTGAACAGATCCCAAATTCAGTACACACTTCATTAATAAAACATATTCAGGGAAACAGAGCCCAGAATATAAATGCAGAGCATAGCACTTTCAGCTGTGGGAGGACATTGCCATTTAGAACTTTGCATTGGACCATAGTATTCATATAAGAAAAACATGTTTACTATGGTAACCACAAATTAACCACGGTTTTTCTACAATAATCAGTAACAGAAAAATGTAGTTATTCCAAACTAATGGTAAACGGCTGGGCTCATCTGCCTGTATGCTTTATTGATAACGTGTAAACAAACTGAACTTGGTATCTGTTGGTTCACACCACTCCAATCACATTTACGACTTCACATTTACATTTTTCTCAAAACACTAGACGCTCATCTGCTTCCCTGTATATATGTTTCATTAGGAAAAACGTGTACTGAATTTGGTGTTTTAATATCCTAAAGTCTTTACATTGGTTTACTATGGAAAAACATTTCAGGTAAAACTTGCTCTTTGTGCTCATTCTGATTTTTTATCTCATACTGCTATGAATGTAGTCTCTCTATTCTTGTAATTTTGACTTTAATTAGCATATTTTGCATTTATTTTTTAGCATGGCTACAGTCCCTGCAGCACTCTATTTAAAAATAATTATTTTAAGTGCATTATGAATAAAATTGTAAGTGTAGGTCAGTATAAATGCTGGAATTAGTGAATACAATTCATACTATCCCAAAAAAATCAAAGTGTCAGAATTTAGGTAAAAGTGAGTCTTTTTTAATGATGCAAACAAATCTTCAGTGTTTTCAGATATTTTTGTCCCATATAGTAAATAATGACACTGTTAATCCAGAGCACGTGATTAAAGCAAACACGGGTTTACCACGCACACAAAGGCGCGCGCGCGCACACACCCTCACGCGTTCATGTGACCGTCAGCTGCTTTACGCGCTTCTGAGGTTCATTTGTTAGAGGAAGAAAGAAAGTAGAGAAAACGTAAAGCGATAACGTAACAGAGGAAGTTCCATGACCCCTCTGAACAGAATGAACTTTGACTGTTCACTGATGTTTAATGTCGCTTATGTAAGACTCACCTTTATACAAGACGCGCGCGCTGTCGACACAATTAAGTTTTATTTTCACTTTTAAATACTGACTAAATATTTCAATAAACTCTGTCTGGATTATTAGTACAAACGTCAGATGAACGCTTATAAATGCTGACATTAATCTTGATCATATGCATCAACTAGCCGCCGTGTTCTTTCACGCGCAGAAATAAATAACGCTCACAGGACAGTTTATTCATATAAAGTAAAAACAGTGTAAAGTTCAACACTTACGAATCCTCTGGCCGACAGGAGACGAAAACGGACTGCCGGTTAGAAACTCCATCTCTGCTCAAACCTGTGACGCGAGGCGCGTTCACAGCAACAGATATGACTGAACCATGGCATGAACGCGCGCTCACGCGAAAGTTTGATCAATCGATATCAGACTACAACCATCATTGATTTTACTTTTCATGCTTTTACAGTTTTTATTATTGTTCACACAAACATGCAAAGCATCACACATCACTTGAATAAAACAAACACTTCATTCAAAACGATTTAAACATCCTGGCCCGTATATTAACACAACATTTTACCTTAGCACTAAGAGTTCTCCTAAACAGCAGTAAAAGTTTTTAGTTAAGAGTTTTCTCTTAAAATCTATTCACAACGCTGCTAAGAGCAACTTTTACTAAAGAGCAGAAAGAAATCTTAAGCTAAGAGAAAGGGCGGAGTTGACCTCGTTGCTATGGATGATGTCAGCAAGTTTACTGACTATGACCACAGTGATTGGCTGATGGATGGGTCTCTGTCAATCATTTAATCACAGAAATATGCTGACATATTTAAATGAAGATCTTAAAATAGAAGTGTAGTCATATTAAAATTAAATATTTTAAATATTTTAAAGTATAATTGTTGCCATATTCAAAGTAAGATTATAAAATATACACTAAGTTACTAACAAGTGAAGAGTTCATTTGCAAAAACAGTTAGCCTAACTCAATTTTATTTAATCACGTTTTTTATTGTGCATTCAAATTAATATCAATCAAACTGCAGTTGGGTTTTTTATCAAGTAACAATAATTAATTTGACATATGACATATTTCTAAAAGGAGTTATCTGATAAATAAATCATCAGCATCCTCAGATATTGCACATCAAGCAGTGATGAATTTATGATAATATTAGCACAGACAACAATTTACAGCTCCCCTAAGGAGCAAATGCAATTATTTTCTAGGTAAGGATGAATTGTCTTAAATTATTAGATCTTCTAAATCAACAACATGCATGCTAGATCCTATACCTGCTAGTTTACTCTCTGTCTTTAGGGCATGTCCCTAAAGCGTATAAGGTGGCTGTTATTAAGCCCCTTATCAAAAATCCTCAACTTAATTCTAGGGAATTGGTTAATTATAGACCTATTTCCAATCTACCTTTAATTTCTAAAGTACTTGAAAAGGAAGTCTCATCACAGCTATGCTCCATCCTCCATCTATGAAGAATTCCAGTCAGGATTTAGTGCACATCACAGTACAGAGACTGCTCTGATCAGAGTTACAAACAACTTGCTTCTGGCGTCGGACCGTGGCTGCATCACGTTACTTGTGCTATTAGATCTTAGTGCCGCATTCAACACCATTGACCATAGCATACTTTTACATAGACTTGAAAATTATGTGGAATAGCATTGAAATGGTTTAAATCCGATCGTTTTCAATCTACGTCATATGCTGTGACTGTCACTATCGGATGCAGAAAATGCATTCATGACATCAAGTCTAGATTACTGTAACGCACTAATAGGTGGCTGTTCTGTGAGATTATTACAAAAACTACAGCTAGTTCAAAACGCAGCAGTTTGAGTTCTTACACGAATAAAAAAAGTGAGCCTGAGTGAGCTTCTATTGCATTACAGCCCTTAATGTTCACTACACTCTCAGGGCTCCGGTCAGTCGGTAAAACCTAGAATTTTGAAATCAAGTGCAGGCGGTAGATCGTTTTCCTATCTAGCGCCTGGTTTCCTCTTCACTGTTTGCATATTCATTGTTTCGCACTATTTGCCTGACTGGTTGGCTGCTGACATCAGCTTTAGAATTGAAAGTTTTTGTACTTATTAATATCACTTTAAATGTAATCAGTCTGCATCATTCATTTAATACTACATATAGGAATTTTTAGTTTGAATAGTATGTTACCCGAGTTTCTCTTTCTTCTATGTGTGCTTCTCTGTGTGTGTGTGTGTGTGTGTGTGTGGTGTGTGTGTGTGTGTGTGTGTCAAGTTTTGTGTGTCTGTTTTATGTATGTGTTGTAAAAAGCGCTAGGCCTATATATAAATATACTTGAGTTAAGTAAAGTTATCTGTTTTTGTAAATAAATATATTATGTTCATATAAAATATATATAAAATATATGTTCAGCTGATTTTCAGCATCTTACCTGTTTGCATTTCATGTTAGCATCAGTAGTCTTTATGGTTAAGCTCATTGTCATTAAATCTTTCTAAAATGTTTAGGTTTCAAGGTAGATGGCCGGTGTTACAGTCATTTTCGGATTGTTGTCAGTTTGTCATTATGACTTAGGAGTCCTCTTCTAATGTTTCACAGATTTAGGAGCTAGTTTAAGCGCCAAAATGCTTCGTAAAATACTCAGCGCAAAAATGAAGAAGTCCTAAAATGAGGAGTGACACGGCCATTATTTTGAAGACATTCTCCTAAATGGGCAAGTTAGGAGCTACTTTTAGCCTTAAGATGTTCTGTGAATACGGGCCGTGGTCGGTTTCATATAAATCTGTTCAAATGTTGTCATTTACAATTGTGATTACTAAAATAAGAAACAACCAGAGTAAATATATGTGTTTAACTTTATTATAGCATATGTTCTATACAACTATTATGTTCACAATAAAAACAGGCAAAATGATTATTGACAATGATCAGGGGATGTATATACAATACAATACAGAATAAATGTGTCATTCAACACTGAGACTGTTTGCGTTGTGAAGAGGAAAGTTTTCTTCACAGAAACAAGAAACTTTTAGGTTACTACTTCATGAATCTTTATAATGTTTCTAATGAACTAAAACATCAATTGCACACACGCACACAGTTGTTTATCTTCACTCTGTGGGACTGTGGGATGTCCCCATTGAGATATTTTGTTAACTGAATCACTTCAACACACACAGATATTTTTTGGTGCTCTAGGGTTGGATGGACAGTCATGATTGTAAATGACGCGAGCGTGTGTTTTAATATGGGATCGGTCCGTAATACGCCGTATAAGCCGCAATGATCCCGGCGGTTTCAGCCATGTGTTCACATCCCAGATTCACCTCACAAACTTCTCTCAAACTGAAAGCACACAATCACCACACGATGTCAGAACGGTCTACAAACAACTATACAAGTCTATCAAATGTGAGTGTTTACCTCTCCAGTTGTTGAGGACTCAGATCGGCTGCGTTGGCTCCGGCTCTCCTGCGTCGCAGAAGTCTTGCAGCCACATCTCTCTTCATCAGCACATGATTTGCAGGAGTTCCTGATAAAGTTTGGAATCCACATCAAGACCAAAAGCTTTTATTGCACTGATCAACAATTCATCTGTTCACATCTCCTCAAAACACACACACAACACAGAGTCACGCTTGTGTCTCACCTTCAGCACTGGCCGAGTTTGACTCAGAGGAGGACGAGTCTGAGGTGGAATCAGACGCAGAATCAGATGCAGAATCAGACTCTGATGAGGAGGAGGTGGAATCAGAATCGGAGGCAGATGAGGATGATGAGGGAGAATCAGGAGCAGCGGTCGGAGACGCCACCAAATCAGCCGGAGGATCGACAGCCGCGTCAGCCTCTGTGTACACTAGACACACGTACAGCACGTTGTTAAGAACCCTCGCTCACATATCAACATAGAGTCTACAGACACGTGTCTCACCTCCTATAGACGTGCAGACAGACAGCAGAGCGCACACACTCAGGACAGTCAAAGTCTTCATGGCTCCTCAGTTTCTTCGCAGCAGATGATGTCTGATGTTCGTTTGTCTTCAGTCTGTTTATACTTCATCCCTCACCCACACACCGTCCCGCTGGAGTTTGTGATTGGTTTGAGAATCGAGTAACGTTCTGCATTCCAACACACACACACACACACACACACACACTCGAGCTCCAGAAACCACAAGCTGGCAAACGGATATGCACATGCACCTAAATGTGTGAAATTGAGCCAAAACCCAGTAATGAACGTGCCATGAAGAACTCATTACAGACTCCACAACATTCTGAACGCTGGCCATATCTGCGGGAATATGTAGGCGATGCTTCTAAATTCAAACGTATATTTTTCTTCGACGGTCAATTTGCTTCATTCCAGAGGTGAAATATTCCTGGATTAAACCCATGCAGCGTGAGATGTGTGAGCTCTCAGGAGAATCTCACAGGAAGCGTGTCTCTCAGCTCATCTCTGTTATGTAATGCATGTCTGCCGTCACATGATCTGTCTGAAATAAACACCAATAGCTCAGTGAACTAAATGTGGGTCACATCATGTGCAAAGTGTCCTTAGAGTTTACTGGGATCCCCCATAATTCCCCACTTCAATCACAGGCCCATCGAGCACAACCTGCCGGAAGTGAAATGACGTTTTTAAATATAAAACGCCAGGACTGAGCTACATAAACACTATATTTGGTTTGTTCTACAGAATCCAGAGATTCTCATGATTTATCACTTAATACATAAGAAATGATTGAACATATCACCTCATTTTCGGCACAGTACTTTAAACACAACAAACGTGTTTATATGTCCACGTCTCACAGGATATATAAGTGAGAAACACAAGCTCCTCTCCTCTCTTGACCTCTGTCCTATAAAGAGAGAGAGACATTTGTTTTGGCTCGTCCGCTGTGTAATTTCAATGTCTGGTACTGCGTATGTTTCACAGAAACACAGCTGAACGCTGTTCAATACTGTCCCGTCCACCGTATAATTTCCACTGTTGTGTGGATGGACATTTTCTATGTTTGTTGCTCTTTCTCAGCGCTAAAGGCAGGTGACTAAAAACTGACCGCAGAACCTCCAGAGAACTTTTGACCCGCACATCTGATAATCTGATGAGTCTGATTCCAACCAATCTCTCTTTACATTCTGACATTTACAACCTGTCACAGATTCAAGTATTCAAGAGAGAGAGAGAGAGAGAGAGAGAGAGAGAGAGAGAGAGAGAGAGAGAGAGAGAGAGAGAGAGAGAGAGAGAGAGAGAGAGAGAGACGGGGGAAGAGAGTTCATGTAGTGCAGCAGTCAGATGTGGGTTAAACTGGTATCCACCATCATTGCAGACACCACAAACAAACCACAGCGTGTGTGTGTGTGTGTTATATAAAACAGGCCATATAGATAGTTTGAGTTTTTCTGAGCTGTACGTCTACCAAATTCCAAAACAAAGAGTCCGAAAATAATTACAGTGAAGATTTGTCTGTTTTTAGTCTGTAATGATTTTAGCAGAAGTGAGCGGCAGTCTGGACATTCACTCTCCATACGAACCGTGCGATGACCCAAAACCGAAGGAATCGTACATGTGCAGAAAGAGATGTGTGACCGTCTCTTCAGCTTGATGATCTGAAGTGAATCTCATCAGTAGATACATTTTCATTTATGCATTTTATCCAAAGTGACTTTCATTGCATTATACATGTGTTTCTGAATATGTGCCAAGATCAAACCAATGACCATGGCGTTGCTAGCGTATGTCATGCATGTCTTTATATCATCTGACTCCAGCAGACAGATGAACAGAAATGTGTGTTCAGAATGACTATTGAATTCATGCTAAGATCTGGGATGACATCTCACCATTGGTTGTTGCGGGATCATATTTTCATATGTTTGCATGTATTTGTATGGTTCGTATCTCTTGCTGTCGATGTGTATTTTAAGCCTTTAATGTTTGTCTCAGGTCTGATAAAAGATGAAATCTGTCAGGCTGCTGTTTTGCACACACGCACACGCACAGATTCTACAGTCCTGCTCACAAACACACTTCACTGAACTCTTAGAGTTGTAAAAGATTTTTATTTAACGCATGACATTAGAGTTCAGTTTTGTCTTCTGATTTAGTTTCAGCCTCGTTCTGCTTCTGCAAAAAAACAGAAAGTTAAAGCATCATGTGCAGGTGTGTGTTCTCAAGTGAACTTCTATGAGAACCTCACCTGCAGATCTCCAGTCCGAAAAGAGTCACAGAAGTTCTGCACACGCTCAGAAGAGATTTCACCCTTTGGCATGAGCCATTTTCTGTCCGACTCTGCGTCATAGATGGCGATGCGGGGCAGGTCACGTGACCTCAGGTTGAAGTATTCCAGCACGCGGGCGTTCGATTTCTCTCTTCCGTTTACCAGCACGAACAACATCTGCATTTCACAAAGCACATTGCAAAATTCCCATGAAACACGCACGCGCGGAATATTCTGGACATTCTGGTGTGATGTGGACGTCAGTTGGGTAATTCATTCAGAAGCTTTTAATCCCATTAAAGAATGAAGCTGTGACACTTCATCTCATCTCTCTCTGGCAGTTATGTGAGGTCTAGAGATATTTATTACCTTGCCAGAGTATTTTGGTGCGAGAGCCCTGAGTTTCTCCTTCAGCTGCTTAAAATCGGATTTGTCACTGTTGGCCAGAAGGAGCAGGTGCGTCTTTACCTCGGACTGAAACAAACCCACTGCAGACTGACACAAACAGACATTTACATTGACACTGCAACTGGGCAAAACATCACAGCTAAAATGTACAATATGACATGAATGAGCTGGGGTTTTTTCAGAAAGCAACAGCCTTAAATAATACAACATATATACAACTATAGGAGCAGAGGAGAGAAACGGTTGTATTTTCAGTACCGCTTGATTGTACTCCGTGATGTAGTGAATGTTATTGATGGAGAAGAAGCGCACGAGGCCGTCAGCATCAATCTTCTTTGCCTCTGACAACTTCAGGTGTTTCTGGTGAACATCAGCCTGTAGCACACGCACATATTTACATAGGCCTACTGTATTATTTACATATTCAGGCAGAAATGTGTGTGTCTGTAGTTGTACCTTTCTGAATATGGAGATTGTGTCAGAGGTGATGTTATATTTGGCCCAAACTTCTTTTTCACTGCATACAGCGACAGACAGAGACTCGATCTGTTTAACAGCAGCCAAAAACTCTTTAAATCCACGAGCTTCATCCGTCTGATGAACAAACACACAAACAGAGATTATGAGAACATACACATTGAGTTAGGTGAAAACTGGATAACCCACAACTGAATGACGATGAAGAAGTGAAATGTTTAACATAACCCTAACACACAAGTCACTTTTCTTTTTCAATTGGTTTGATAAAAACCTTCTTTTGGTCAGTCAACTATTTAATTCTCAAGGGTGGTTATTGTCTTATAAAGAATTTCTCGATTATTTTGGTTTTCCCGTTTCCCCAAGAGAGTTTTCAATAGTCATGAGAGCTATCCCTTCAGGTTTATTGTTTTATTGAAAAATGTTCATTCATTGTCCTCTGTCTTGTTAAATTCGCCTGATACTAAATTATACTTGGTTTCACCTTGTAAAAACAATCATTATTTCAACAGGATATTGTTAGTATTTCTGGAGTAATGCAGTGAATGGCATTTGCTGGAAAAAAAAAGGTGTGGATGCTTCCTCATATTTTCCTTCTAACCAACAAAATAAAAGAGGGGTCCTAGAAAATAATTCACAAGTGTTATTCCGCCAAACATTATCTGAAGAAGTATAAAAATGATATTTGCTCTAGCTGTTCATTTTGTGATGATTCTGATGAAATATACTATATACTGGTTTTGTCCATATATTAAAAAGCTATGGCAAGATATTCTAGATTTTTATAAAGCTAACATGTACAATGAATGCACACTATATTGGAAAAAGGTAATACTTGGTTTTATAGAAAATTATGGATCCAGAAAGAATCATTTTTTTGTAATAAACTTAATCCTATTGCTTGCCAAATTCCATATTCATAAATCCAAATATTCTAACTCCAGACCATTATTTTTCAGTTTCGTGAAAGAACTCGAACAATATATTTTATTAATTTCAGCCTCCAAAAACAAAAAAGCTCTAAAAACAGTATCTAATCACACTTCCTTTACTTATTTCAATGTGTTATAGCTCTCATATAAAAAATATTATAGTATATCCGCCCCTCTTTTTATGTCTTTGTTTTTTTTTTTTTTTAAATTTGATATATATATTGTTATTAACTCCGATGTATTTGATATTAAGTTACTGTTGAAGTCAATGTCAACTTGAATTAATATAGGCCTAATTGTATTTTTTGTATACACCTTTGACAACAGTTTATTATAAGCATGTTGTTTTTGTATTGTTTTATGAGCATTAATACAAATAACAACACACGCACGCACGCATGCGCTCACCTCAAAGAAACCGATGACAGTCACCTCAGTGGAGTCAATGAAGGCCTGAGCTGCAGTAACATCATTCAGTCTGACGTGGGCGCTCTCTCCTGAGTGTTACAGTGGATTCACATTTACCACCAACAGTCAAATCATGTCACTGTTATTATTTCTATAGCAGCTTCACAGTCAAACACAGAAAAACTACATCATTCTTTGATCTGGACATATCAGTACAGTGCTGCCTGAGTTTGTGAACCCCTTGCAGAATCTGGTAAAAACCGAAACTTTGGGAAAAATAAGATGAATAAAATAAATCTTAATGTTCTAAATTCATCTTATTTTTCCCAAATGTTAAGCCTTTAGCAGATTCTGCAAGGGGTTCACAAACTCAAGCAGCACTGTATGTCACCATCTCTGTGACACAAATAACGTGCAGTTTAAAGCAAAAATACACCAATATCATCATGGATCGGATAATGACTATAGGCAACAGACATAAAGAAAGTGTCATTGATAAATAATCATTCGGAATGGATTTCTGCCAAAAAGGCACAATTTTAGCCGAATATTAGATCTCAATACCATACACACATTGATTTTGAATGTCATAGCCTACATGAGCACGACTTACCTTCTGCAGTGACACACGCAATAAATAAAGACAAAAGAATGAAAAGCATGATGTTGAATGAAAGAAGACGGCAAATAAAAGATGAAAAGGCTCTCGGGTCGTGTTCTTGTATGTCAAGGGCCCCTTGGTCATGTGATTGCTGTGGCCGTCACTGATTGGTGGAGGTGTGTGAAACACACAGGTGTGCTGCTGGTGGTCTGGTCAAACGCTGTTGGATTACGTGTCATTGAAGGCACATGTGTTGATTTCAATATGACACAAACTGAGCTTGAGACTGAATAATAACAGCGTTCTCTAGTGGAGAAAGAGAGTTCAACAGGATCATCTCTGTGATATGTCACATATAATCACTCGATTTAATCTGCGCAGATACACAGAGCCATATTCTTTAACTAAATATTGTGAAGTGTACAAATGATGATGTTTTGATTAGTTTGGAAATATTGCACTTTTTGAACTTGCTTTTTAAATGTAAGTTGTGAATCTACTGTAATACATAAATATTTATACAACTCCTGCACGCACTACTTCTAATATTCTTATATTTACTCTATATACATATATATATATATATATATATACTTACTCTATTTGCATGCATACATACAGTGTAAACAAGATTTGTCAACCAGTTTGAAATATAAACCATTGCAGCTGATAATTCTTCTGCAACATGTGATTATTGAACTTCACTCCTAATTTGTTTAGCTGTATAATATTAGGCTACTTTCCTACCGAATCTACTTGACGTCACTTTTCCATAAAAAACTCGCCCCATTGCGTAATCCCACCCCCACCATTGATTGACAGGTATCTGTACATGTCAGAGGAAAGGCAAATGCAAAGTGATTTGTGATTTCATAGGACTTTTGGCAGGTTAATAGTGAAATAGCATGTGGGGAATTGCTGTCATCATTCAATTGCAAATAGACTTTGCTTTTCCTTTTGAAATTTGGCAGATATTGTGCATTCGCATAAACGTTTGAATTATGTCACAATTTTTACACGAACAAATAGAAAACGCATTTGCAAATTCATTTTGTCCGCAAAATCATTCCATACAAAACAGTGTCACTATACTCTATATGCTGAAGAACTCATCTGACCTGACGTTCTTATTTGAAGTTCAATAATCACAAACAGCAGAGTAAGTGTGTTTAAATCAGATTCGATCCAGGATATTCTGAGAGCTACAATCTGGATTTAAAATAGAGTTAATTCTTAGGATTACACACATTCCACCGAAAAGTTAAATATAACCCACTTTCATAAGAACACGTTACGCAATACTCTATGTATGTAGATAATAAATAATATATTATAAACAGTTTGTTTACTAAAAGAAAATGTGCACATGACATAAAGGTACATAATTTAATTGTATTATTGAGAAATAAAAAGGCCAAAACAACCCCGAATTAATAAATCACTAAGGTCACTGTTTATTACAACATATTTGTATTTATTAAATATCAATTACAATAGCATATATTGCTGACAGATGATGGTATGTAAATAAAACTGATTGTGTAATAACATGCAGCTCAGTGAGCATCAGGACATTCACAGCGCTTACGTTCATGTGTAATGATCTGTGCGCGGTTCTAAGAATATCTACTGCTTGTTGTTTTAGCAACTTCAGACTAAAAAACAAAACAAAGAAAAAAAACATGTGAACTGCTGTTTCAGTTACAGATCTCAGACCAGCCTGTGAAAGCTGATGAAAAACATGAGTCCTTACATAACTTCAACACATATTCTACAAGCATATGTCTACAAAACAAGATCAATGACAACCTGTGACTCTGTCCCTGTAGCTCAATGCAGCATGTTGTGTTAAAATACTTCAATCTTTTGATCCCTCTTTCTACATCTGAGAGGAGGCATCTGAGGATGGGGAGCTTAGAAGAGCGCTATAAAAGCAGCCGGCAGAGACACGGGCCATGAACTGAGACATCGCTGAGAAAAGGACAAAAGGACCATCAGAAGAACCAGAAGAATATCCTCCAGTACACGGTAACAGACTCGCATTTATCTGACAAACAACACCCGAGATCTTTAGACATGGACAGCAAGAGATTATGACATATTATAAGATATTTCTATTTTTATTCAAAGCGATTTTTGAATAAAGAAGTAAATGGATGACCCAGCACCTACAGAGAAGAAGGGACCGCCCAAATTCAGACAGAGGACCATTCGCACCGACAATAGCTGGGCGCCTTGCTTTGGAGTGGAGGGTCTCGGCACAGGTAAATCACACTTCCATCCAATTCACATATTTTATGAATGTTTTAACTAGATTGGTTGACATCAGATTGAGGTGAGATGGACGTGTGCAGTAATAAACCTGAAAGCCCTTTTCTCGTTTTCATCAGACTTCTCTGTGATCTGTCCCTGGGACGCGTTTGGTGACATGGAGCTCAGTGATCTGGCCAAATATGGAATCTTGTAGTCTCCTGTTCCTGGGTCACATGCCTTTTCACCTGCTGAATTCAGTGTATTCAGTGCACCCCATCATCTTCTAGAATCATCCATTTACACTGAGATCAAACCAACAACTAATGAAGACCATAAGATGATTTCAATCTAACAGAATGGCAGATTTCCAGAAGATGGAATTCATTTTTTTTGTTTGATTTCATTGTTGATAATATAAGGGACAAACTGGGCAGTAACACTGCTAAAAGCTTGATGCGAAGCCCTTTCTCATGTAGCATGGGTAGCCTATCCATAGAAGTCTTATGAGGATCAATTGTCTTTTAAAGCTGTAGGCCTAATATAGCCTATATAGGCTATCAGACTCTCCTCTAATATTGTATCTAAATACAATACTTGTGTACAAATTAACTGTATTTTTTAACTGTAAATATGTGCATGTGCCTGCATTGAGCGGACCAAAAGTAAAAGCAACAATTTGCGAGTATAACACAAATAAATGTTATTTTCTCAAATCTGCGTGATGAGTATTTTCTTTAGAAAAACGGTTTCAAGAGTTGACCTTAGTTAGCAAATAAATGAGCGGGATGAACGGTATGCGTAACGCTATTTGTCGTGATGTCCAGGGAGAGCGCTAGCCCTGTCGCGACAGCAAGGACTGCTCTGACAGAAACGGCACATCGACGTTATCTAAGGCGAGTAACTTTTATTTCCTAACAATCGTTATCACTTGATTAATGAAAACAAGCACATAAGCATCTCAACGGCGATTTATGTAAGAAAATGTGTATGAAATATTAGAAATACGACACACAAAAAACCCCGCGGGATTTCCATCATCCCCCATTTAACTGCACGTAAACTGAAAATCACAGACTCTTTACGTGATTGTTTAAAAAAACCGTTTATATGGACATTCAGATACAAATTACATCACAAATGGATTCAGAATATGTAGAGAGAAATAATTCAACTCAAAAACACGGTTACACTGTAAACCAAAGCAGAGTATGTGAAACAGGATTCATATTTATAAGGTGCAAGAATGAAAGAGATGCCATCTTTAAAAGTTTACAGCACAAACGGAGGAGATTTGAACCTCCATCATCCGAAGAGCAGCTGTCACTCTAGATCTCGCGCCATCGGCAACGCGCGCGGGCTGACGGGCATAATACATGAGACACGTGACAGAGGACGAGAAGAAATCGTCTTTTAAAGAATATAGGTACAGAGATATTTCAATATTACATAATACTGTGGAAAATGTATGCATAGACTGCAACGTACCTTTTGAACATAAAAACTGAACAAAAAAAAACCAATAACGTTGTCTGGGATAGTGTTTAGACTGTGGTCAGTTTTTTGTTCACCTTCACATATAACAAATATTACTACCCCTCATCCAAACACAGAAAGTGTGAAAAAAATTATTCCAAGTGTTTAAAATGGTAAAACGTTTTCAGTCCCTCACCAGGATACAGTTAAACCTAGAATTCATGAATCTATTGAAGCAGATGACCTGCATAAAATGAAATGCATGATAAAGAAATGGTTCTTGAGGGCACGCTGTGTCCTTTAACGTGTTAACATGATGCTGCATTCCCACATCCAGCCTTTTTGAAATAATTAATGAACCACTTCAAACAATATCAAAAACCTACTGATACAAAAGAAAAAGCAACAGAATAACAAATACGTTTATACACAATCAAAAATGTGCTTGACTCGTCTTTGGAACCAAAATTCAAACAAAGCAAAATACCAATATACCGAAAGAGAAGAGGACATACTGGAAAAAAGAGACAAAAATACTGTGTAGTTCTCCTTTAAAATCATCGAATTTTCTCTTCTCCTAAATTTGGGTTGAAAGTTGCATATTTTACAAAACTATGCTCATAAAAGAGTGTGTATCAGTATTCCACAAAAGACCGGTTAAATTCCAAAATCTGAAAAATAAAGTTGTAAATATTTTCTTAGCATAATTTAAACACTTGCTATAGTCATGTGATTGTGGGATTTTTTTGTGTGTCTGCACATATACATGGGTTCAGATGGTGTCCTGTGCTCTTTGAAAGCTAACACACACACACACACACAACCATGAGAAACTAATGAGGATAATAATAATAATGTTTGGTAAAATTTTGTCTAGTCTAGTTTACTTGCATATAATCACTATTTAATTTTAAAGGTATGCCTCTTCAAAATAATCTGAACGGAGGTACTGTTTCAAGAACACAAAGCTTTCAGCCAGACGGAATATTATGACACATCGTCCCGTTTGTGTGCATCAGAATTCGGCGACTTGTAACAGCTTCTGGTGCTGCCTTTCATCCAAGATCTTCAAGAAAATGTAAAACCACAACGGTTGCATCTCTTGCCATGTTTCTTTGTTTGGGATGATAGCATCGTTCTCCCCTACACAGCCTATGGGATCCACGTATTTCAAGATGATCCTTAAAATGGAGACGAGAGCAGTCCACATAAACGTCTCTTATGCTTTTTAAAGAATATTGATAATTATTGTAGTGTAAAACAACGAGGGGTGATGTATAAAGGTGTTCACTGCAGTCCTGATGCTCTGTGCACATGTAGTTCAATGGCCACTAGAGGCAGTCTAGAGCCGTTACTGCATGCATATGTGCAGAGAGAAGAGCCGAAGGAAGAAATGATTCGAGTTTGTCAGTCAAGATTCAGTCAGATATCTCTGTTACTGTGTAGTGTTTGACGTTATGACGTTTCCTTTAAAAAAAAAAAAGCAACGTTCCTCGATGTATTGATTTATACTTGCATTCCTTATTCAAAGTTTGTTTGTAACAGACGTGTTTTACAAAGTGTGATTAGATTTTTCCCTCCGTGATAAGCAGCCGTTGGTGAAGTATCAGAGATAGAGAATCTGGAAGTACATTAAAGGTATTTAATACGGCGAAAACCGGCTGTATCCGCCTCTGTAAATAGTCGCCTGTGAAGTTAAAAAAAAGTTTGATTAGAAACGTGCAGATATTCCGAAGCATAAAAAATTTATTTGAGACAAGTGATTCTATGGGTCTGGACAAAAGGTAAAAGACGTGGCTTACCATCGCTCCCACTCCATATGCCGCTGCTGCTGCTGCTGGAGCTGCTAGTGCAGCCGCATACGGATCTGCTGCGTACACGCGACCATAGCTAGACAATGAAGAAATACACCAGAGATGCGAGAACGTTACGTTGTGTGTTTTGACAAAAAGGCTGTTACATTTAACTTTTTGTGGTCCGTTTTCTCTTGCAAGTCAACTACTGTCAATTGTGAGTTAACGTAAACCAAATAACCAACTATGTAAAGTCAAGACCTAACCTGTCACTGTAAGCGGCTGCTGCTGCCGCCGCTGCCGCCGCAGTTGGACTCGCTACTGCCGCAGGCTGTGTGTAGCGATATGCCGTATAACCGCTCTACAGAAAAACATAGCAATCGTCTTTCAATCAACACCAATAATGAAGCAGTTCAGTAGTGAGTTTGCAGGAAAAGAGAATTGAAAACATCAAAGAAAAGCAAATCTAATATCCATCAACAAGCATCTGCCACTGATGTTCAGACAAACCACATTCTGAGACCCTGTTACGCACCGTGAATCTTCCTCAGTGGCAAACAATACACAGCAATGTAAACTAAGAGTAGTTCCTCTAATGATTGAGTGTCAATGTAGCTTTTTATTTTGTTTGTCAAAGAGGGAGACACAAGCAGAAATGGGGATTGTGAGTGCATTAGCGTCAGTTTCAACTTCACCCTCAAATGCACAGCTACACGCAACCAAGGGTGATCAAAATAGATTACTGGTGCCACAGACAGACAGTGAGATTAGGAGAACATCCATACAACCACACAGACAGCATGCACCCCAAACTTATAAAATAACAAGCCATTTCTGCCATTCTCTCCTCAGCATTCTACCCTACGGCCAATCAGAAGACTCCCCCAATGATCCCTCACACTCCTGCTGAAGGAGGCAAGACAGGAAAGGAGAAGAAAACAGAGAGAGAGAGAGAGAGAGAGAGAGAGAGACAGTTTGAGGTAAGGTGGTCAAGGGAAGAGAAGCAGGTGAGTTTTAAACTAAACTAAAAAATGGAAACAAAGAAGTGGAAATCATTTATGAAAAGTGTGAGAAAGGAGGTAAGGAGAGAGACCTACAAACTAATTAAGTTTGACCGCATGCCAACACAGATCAAGTTAACATGCCGTAAAGAGATAACAAGATATATACAGAGAGAGAGAGAGAGAGAGAGAGAGAGAGAGAGAGAGAGAGAGAGAGAGAGAGAGAGAGAAAGAAATAGGGACTCTGGGAAGGGGACAAAATCAGATCCACTCTGACAAAACCCAAAACATCCAGAGTCCTTGGAACTATCATAAATATAGCGGTAATGCACAGCAAAAACCACCTGCAGGACATTGTTCAGTTTGAAAATGGCGGCAGACAGTTATTTACGTTCTCAAGTGTGTATATAATCTACCGCTTAGGGCTGGTGGTATGACTGAAGATTCGAATCGAATCAACTGGTAGAGAGTAAATGATGTTACATCTGTAGGGCCTTTTTTTAAATTTACAGCTGAACTTACATATTACCACGTTGATATTTATCATACATTCATATTTTATTACGTGTATTTATAGAAAATGTTAGCAAAAATAACATGCATAAATACAACATTTCAATGCCATAGCATGACTGAATCTATGACGTTTAAGATTTGGCTAATTTACATTTCCCCAAAGCGACTAACAAATAAAGAAATTTAAAACAATGTGTCAAAAGTGAATTGGTCATACCACCACCGTTTGGTTTGTGTATATATACAGCCACGGAAATATTCAGGAGACCATTCCAAAGCATCATTTCAGTTTTCTGAATTTACTATTTATAGGTAAAATTATGGTTCTGTGAACTACTAACACTATTTTTACCAAATTTCAAATAAAAATATTGTTTCTATTTGCATTTATTTGCAGAAAATGAGACCTGGAAAAACTCAAATTTACAGAAAAGATGCTCAGACTTCACATACTGCAAATAAAACAGGTTCATATTCACTTTTAGGCAATACAACAGTAATATTTGTACATGTATTTAGAGAAAGTAAAAAAAAAAAAGTTTTTTATGTGCTAACCTTGATTTTTATCATAGTTTACATGTGTCACTACTGAGGGTTTGATTTTGTTGAAATTCAACAGGCACTGGACTGGAATGACCACAATACATCTAGAAATGATAATTTGAAAGAAAACGTTGGAGTGGTCTCTTAATTTTTTTCCGCTGCTGTATATACACACGTTGTTTAAGAATAGCGACGTATACGAGAGTAGCTTCTGTAAAATTTCATCCTGCCAATTTTTTGATGGCTCAAAATTAAGAGAGAAATTGTGAGGAATTCAAGCAGAATTTCTTGCTCCCCCTTCCATGCCCTCACTCCTGCCAGATTACTGTGAGTTAGTAGGAAAACAAAGACAGCAATCTCACACGATCAATATGTATTAATCAGAAGTAGAGATGCACACTATCCATCTGAGAGCCTACCTGAGGCATTCTGCCACTAACCAGTGTGTCCTGAAACACTATTCTACAGAGAAAACAGAAAAAGCTATCGTCAACCTGGACACGCACGCACACACACACTGAGACACTTGAGTTCACACGACAAACACTGCGCACACAGAGCCGTTGAATTTACTAAACCAGGTTGACAATAGTCATTGGATTATTATCATGTTAACAAAATGAACATCGACAGTCTACGTTTAAAGTTCTACGGCTCTGTTCTGCTACAGTTTGCACGCGATAAAGCACTCGGAAAGAGAGAAGGAAAGAGACAGGAAGTGAAGACAGGAGACAGGAAGTGTCATACTTACATACAGCTCTGCAGCTCCATAAAACCCATCCTGGTACACCACACTGAGAGAAGAGAAACAAAAACGACAGAACAAAAGTGCAGAAAAAGGAAGATGGAGGAGCAAAGAAAATAAAGAGTGAAAAATAAAATCAACAACAGTGTGCCACCATGTGGCCGTTGAAAGTAAAAAAAAAGGGAGATGGGAAGACAGACCACGAGAAAGAGAAAGTGAAAACATTAATTCACACACATGCAGTGCACTGTCATAAAACAGAAAAAAATGCCACTTTAGTCCCGCAAATCATCTTCACATTTAACGTGAGGTCTGTTTGAGACATGACGACATCAAATGGTTAACGTTGGGAGAAAATGGCATTTTTGTGTGTAATTTGAGTGGTTCTGATTACGTTTATCTTGGCTCATTCTCATTCTGAGCGGCACGCCAGAAGCAGAAAATGGTCATGCAACATGCGGAAAACTAGAGAAAAATCAAGTCTGCACATTTGTGCGTGCGTTACCCAGGATAGGCCGGTATGGCAGGCTGAGGAACGGCAGCCCGCACCGCTCCGTACACGGGCCGCCCGCGACCCCGTAGATGATGAGCACCTCTGAAGGTCGCGGCCGTTGATGCGGCGGCAGCGGCCGCAGCAGTGGGATACGGAAACCCTGGAACTAAAGAGAGAGGAACGCGAGGTCACGTTGTGGATCTTCGTCATAAACATGCATGACAACATGTTCTAACACCCTTAAAACATCTCACCTGCGTAGAGCTCCGGTCCATACATAGCACCCACCATAGGACTTAATTTCCACCCAGCTACACCCGGAAAAAAATACAGAGAATGAACGCATCGCTGAGACGGAAGGGAAAAATAAAAGGTAACGCTGCACTGTGGAAGATTTTTTTACCATATGGCAGTGTGCTGAGACCTTCGCCATTAGCATATGGACTAACCAACTTCTTATTAGTCATCACTCGAGCTGTAGCATTGTTCACCTGTTTAATCAGAGACAGAACGACAATCTGATTAGCAACAAAACATTTCAAGAGTTTTAACAGCCGTTCTTATAATCCAAGAGCCTTCAGTGACTGCCTAGCGTTATGATATTAACATGAAATGGAGTTTCATACTTATAGCTTTAATCAACACATTATACAAAAGGAAATATTCACAGGTACAGCAGAAATTGTGGACTCATTGATATTCCCTTATATTGCTTCATGCATCTGTTAAACTTTTACTGCTTTTCAAACATTCAACACAAAAACCCATAAATCAATGTGTAAAGCAAAATGAAAACAGGGCATTCCATTGCTAAAATGGGAGAGAGAGAGAGAGAGAGAGAGAGAGAGAGAGAGAGAGAGAGAGAGAGAGAGAGAGACAGAGATCACACATGACAAAATCAATACACTGTGCACAGCTTTGAGCAAATCACATTCAGCCAATTACAGTTCATTAACCAGAAATGAGCATATCAGCCAATCAGCAAGCATCAGATGCAGCCTATGGACCAATCCAAATACTCTGCAGCCTAATCCCGCCCCCTCGTAAAAAGAAAACAAAGTCATAACAAGAGAGAGGGGGGATGTTCAGAAACAGAGGGATGCAGGAAAGGAAAAAGAGCCAGTCAACACATTCAATGAAACCACAAAAACAAGAGAAGATAAAAAGAGAGAGAGAAAGACTAAGAACAATTCACCCAATCAGAAACGTCAAACTCAAAAAGCCATCCAGTTTGTTATGAACGAGTACACCAAAGTGCGTCAAATGAAAGGAAGCCTGTGATTGGTTGTTGTCAGACCTTGTGAGGAGTGACGGTGTTTATGGGTGAGAGAGAGAGACAGACAGAGAGAGAGAGAGAGAGATGCATATGCTACATGTCACAATAAATGAACTCATGAAGCCTGAAAAACACGAGCAGGCATCGACACGCTTTTCTCACACGCTAAAGACCAATAATGCAAAACACCGTCTCACACACAGACACACACGGTCCAAAACCAAAGACCAAACAAACAAGCTCGAGTTGATCATCCTCACATGAATATAAGGGCAGAAATATCGTCTGAGAAACAATTTCGATGTGTGTGCACGTTTAGGGGCGTTTTTGGCTCGTAGGCTGTGGAATAGACAGCAGATATCCTAGTCTGGACTGCATGAAAAAGCGATTCAATCACAAATGACTGAAAAATAATGACGGCACTTAAGGCGGGGCGGCATGGCGGTATACTGGAGGTGTGTCAATCAGATTTAAACTGGGTAACAAAGTTCTTTACAGTTGTCAAACAGCGTTACAACCGGTCACGTTAATACAAAATCAATGTGTATTGACTGATGTCAAGAATAATAAACTTGTGATCGACATTACAACATAAACTGGCCGATGACTTAATAGAAACTGTAAAATAACTGCAAATGTACATTTATTCATTCAGCAAATGCTTTTATCCAAAGCGACTTAAAGCAATTTGTCAACGAGCAAAACAGTAATTGTGATTTTGTCATTATTACAGTAACAGATTATAAGATACCGGTCATACCGCCCATCCCTAATGAGAGCTCATTGGACCCACAGGATAGATGGATGAATGAATGGATAGAAAGATGATGGATGAGGAGAGAAATGAAGGGGGGGGTTTAGTGTGACAATCTCATCAGCTGTGTCAGCATGTGGGAGAAGTGTTAATGATCATGAGAGATATGGAGAAAGGAGGAGAAATGGCGAGCGCCGGGGAGGGAATGTCATTTCTGTCAGTACTCTGTGGTCCTTAGCGACTAATACAGACATGAGACTTAAATGGTGATTTCATTACGTTTTCCATGCCTCTGCAAAATGTATCAGGACAGACCTCAGGGAAGAGATGCCGTTAAGCTAGCCGCAAACGGACGCCGCTCGCAGGATGCGTTCGGCCGAACTTCTTAAAGAGGACGAGGGCTGCCGTCGTCTCCGAAAGGGCTTTAATGCATCTCAGTTCCCTCACGCTAATCAGAGCAAAAGAGCGAAAGACCACAGTTTGTAAAGCTTGAGGGGGTTGGAGTTTAGCTCTCAGGGGTTTGTGGGATTGATCAGGAATGAAGCCGTACATACACAAACTTACCATGAGCCGGGAAACGGCGTGACGACACGCGAGCAGTTACCGTGGAGACTGACAACGATAATAACAACAACAACAACAACAACACACAGAAATCGTCAAGAGAACAGAAAGGAAAAAGGGAAAATGAACAACAAAAAAACAAACAAAACAATGCAAAAGAATGTGTGAACAACCAGAACAGAGAGAGAGAGCAGAGGATATTAGAAAAACAAAGTCAAGTGACAAATAACATGGAAAATAAAGTGGGAAATTCTGACATTCACACTGATTAAAAGAAAAATCAAAGACAAATCTTCAGGTGATCAAATCTGTCTGTAGGTGTGCTAAAGAGCCAGATGCCGAATTCGTCTGTTTTACAGAGGAGGAGGAGAAAAGGGACGAATGATTAGAGAAACTCAAACAAACACTTGGACAAGTCCAAGTCAAAGCTGCAACTATGAGCCAAAGTTTTACAGGAATGAGCAGTTAGTGACATGCCAAACAAATGACATCATTTGAGGGAGGGGCCTAGAGAGTGACATCAGAGTCACAAACAGACACATGGACAGGGAATGATGGAACAGACAGGAAACAGTGAGTGCAGCGCTAGAGACAGACTGGTCAGCGAGAGAGAGAGAGAGAGAGAGAGAGAGAGAGAGAGAGAGATGAGTGAAGAGTTAGATTGTGTATCGCTCTCTCCACAAATCTCCTCTCCACATACACATTAGGGTGTTATTACATACAAACATCATAACATCATGATAAATTCAAGATTCTATTATTCAAATGAAAGGAAACTCAGTAAACACAACAGCATTCAAAGCAAACAAAGAAATCAAAATGATTCGGTTATAAAGTGCTACTGTTGCCCAGATTAAACCCATGTCCAGCTTTTGAATGAATCTGAGAGACTGAAATCACTATTAGACTCATGCAAACCCAAATGAAGGTCCGCTGCTATGGCCGGTCTCTTATCTCATGCACAAACAGCCATAGACACCAGGGGGAGCTACAGAGCAACGGGCATCATGCATCAAACACCAGGGGTGTCAAAGACAGGCTGTAGTCTAAAGTAAATATTTTGTCTCACTTTTCCCACTGATTTTATTTGCACAAAACATTGAGCAACTACTAGACATCTGTGGGTGACAAAAAAAACGGTTATCAGAAGAATTAAGTCAGCTGAAGTTGAAATTTCATTTGTAATGGATTATGTGCATCCAGCCGGTTATCATCAAAAATACCCAACAGGGTGATCAGAGTCAGGGCTTTATTAACAGGCTGGATGTACATTATTCAACTTTTACAAGGCTACTTGCCACATGACATTAAATCAACAAAGCAAAAACCGAGAGAAAAAATGTAATCTTAAAGCCAAAAAAAGACATTTGGGATGTAATTTGGTTTAATCATTTGTAAATAAAATATTAAATTATTTAATTATTTAACATATACATTGAATCAAGTAGAAGTCGAAATAACACAGTACCCAGATAAGCTTTTTAAGGGTTATAATCAGGGAATAACAGACCTCGGAATATTGCAACTGACCAATCACAATTAATTATTCAAGTATATATATATATATATATATGGACAAAATTGTTGGTACATTTGGTAAATATGGTAAAAAATAAATCTGCATTGTTTCTCCTTTTGAGCTTTTTTCCAAAAAATCTACAACATTTCATTTAAATTAAACCAATTGAAGTGGAAAGAATATCACATTATGAAAAAATGGCACCCTTGTAGTCAAAACTTTCTGCTACCTCCATTTGCATGAAAAACAGCTCAGGGTCTTCTCTTAGGCACTGTTTACACCTGGTATTAAAGGAATAGTTCACCCAAAAATGTAATTTCTGCCATGAATGACTCGCTCTCTAGTTGTTCCAAATCTGTATAAATGTCTCTGTTTGGTTGAACGCAGAGAAAGATGCTTGTAACCAAACAGTTCTTGAACTCCATTGACTATCATAGTAGGAGAAATGACAATGATAGTCAAAAGTGCCCCAGAACTGTTTACTGTCTTACATGCTTCAAAATATCTTATTCTGTGTTCAACAGAACAAAACAAACGATCAAGTAGTTTTTTCTACTTTGGTAGTCAATGGGACCCAAAAACTGTTAATAATTTAATAAGCATTCTTACAAATATTTTTCCTTGTGTTCACACAACAAAGAAATGTATAAAGACTTTGAACAACTCAAAGGTGAGTAAATGATGACAGAATTTTTATATTTGGGTGAACGGTTCCTTTAAGATGCATTTGGGTTGATCGTAACCATAAGTAGATGACGCTAAATACAGGTGTAAACGGGGTGTGAAACGTTTTATTTATTTATTGCATTCTTAACGCCATTCCAGTATCTAAGGCTAAGTGAAACGTTTTAAGTTTGTCCACTTTCGACCACTTCCAGAGGTAGTTAAAAATGCATTCGACTGGATTGTGTTTGTGGTTTAGACACTCATGTGGTTGAATGCGTTCAAACAACCACAAGAATCCGTCTTCTCTCTGCATACGGACATATGTGACTCATTTTTACATTATCCTAAAGCTGAATAAATAAGCTTTCAATTGATATATGGTTTGTTGGGATAAGACAATATTTGACCGAGATAATTATTTAAACTCTTAAATCTGAGGGTGCAAAAAAATCTAAACATTGAGAAAATTGTCTTTTAAGCAGCTCAATGTAACATTGGTCCACAGTTGCCCCCATGTGGTTGATAAGCGCAATTTTAATAAAATATTATATAATATTATAAAAAATAAATACTGTCGCAAAGCTTCCCTCGTTCAGCTCAATACACGTGAGCTTGTTTACAAAGCAAACGGAACCGGCACAAGTACATTTGTATTCACCCACACCCACAACGCATGGATGTGAATATGTTTAGGAAACTCCGATAATAATAATTTTCTGATAGTTACTAAACACACAATGTTAAGCGACCAGTCGTTTTGTGTAGTATGTGCAACAACAACAATCAATTTGCTATAAAAAACGCTGAGCAAGGTAACTATACATACCATGCAATAAAAACAGCCCACTCATAACATTAGCCCACTCAATGACTAACAACAATTGCATTAGATTACATTTACATTTATGCATTTGGCAGACGCTTTTATCCAAAGCAACTTACATTGTATTGTACTATACATTTGTACATTTTGTATAGTAAGCAAGTGGGGGTTAGGTGTCTTGCTCAAGGGCACCTCAGCTGTTACCCGCCAGACCTGAGAATCAAACCAGCAACCTTCTGATCATGAGTCCAACTCTCTAACCACTGGACCACAACTGCCCACGACTGAATTGCTCAACAATTACGTGGATTACTGGTCTGAACTAAGCAGTCTGCAACATTTTACCACAAATGGTTTGTTGGTCTTTGTTTACAAGCATTACACACATTCGTGATGATGCAAGACATGCTACCTATCGAGAGCGGCAAAGTTATATTATCTATCATCTGCCTTACGGTTCTAAATTGTGAACTAGTAGTGTGCCTATGAACAACCTGAAAACAGCCTAATAACAAATAAACAAATAGGTCTCCATCTGTTTTGCAACCCTTTGCCTCTTTCAGTTTGCACCACCGAGTGTAAGCCCGTCCAATATTAATTCATGATTGGTCTTGCGTCCGATCACTCGCGCGCTCTTTCTTTTCTTCGCATCCTCAAACAAAACCTTCTTTAGTTTCTTTGCTGGCTCTGCCATTGCATTGGTTTAAAACTTGCGTCGTATTAGCCTTATCCTCCTAGTAACAAGGTCTTGTACACTATCAGTATTGTACAGCTTGTTGACAAAATATTTTATTTGCTCCTCCTACTTGTAAGTCACTTTGGATAAAAGCGTCTGCCAAATGAATAAAGGCAATGTAAATATACACCGCTTCATCGTATTGTTAGCTGTTGGCTAACTTCACCCAGGCTATGAGTAAAACATGTGATATATGCCACAAAGCAGGTCGATGGCTGGGGATGGGCGGGACTTGGTGTACCTACCTGAACACCAAAGTTACAGAGTCTGGTTTTGGCCGCTAGAAGCCTGCTCCGGTAGCAGCGCCAGTCAAATTTGTCCAGTTAAGTGTTCTTCTACCACTCAAATTATTTTAGAGACATTAATTTAGGGTCAATAAACTACATAGAGCTGCTTTAAAGTTTTTATTCAGAGGAGCTGTAGGAAGCCGCTGCTAAGAAGAAACAGGTTTGTTTTAATGCTGTCTTTTGGCTTACCGCTGTAATGACATTGTGAAGCAATTCTAAGGTTTATATAGATACCAAACTTGAGTGGGTAATTCCCAAAGTGAAACAAATTCCCCAAAAAAATTTTGTGCATCCATTCACAAAAATAAAGTTTTGATATATTTACGGTAGGAAATTTACAAAATATCTTCATGGAACATGATCCCTACTTCATATCCTAAAATTTTGGGCATAAAAGAAAAATCATACAATGTATTTTTGGCTATTACTACAAATGTTCTCATAATACTTAAGATTACTTAAGGTTTTGTGATCCAGGGTCACATATGCGTAAACATTCTTGGATGCATGTTACCCAGACAGGATTTAAACTTTGCCAGATGAACAAAGACAAAAAATTTATTAAGCACAACGTGTTTTCTCACAATTCCAGATTTATAACACACACTTACAGTGTTCAACACGGTCTTGCGGCTGTCAAACCAGAAATAAAAAGCGCTGCTCTCTATATGTTTTTCTCCGGTCGCGCTCATATGTACATTGCATGCGCTTATTTAGTACATTCGATCTAAATATCTGAAAAGCACTTGTATTCAGCCACCCATAAACCCTTCCCTCGAAGAAATCAGGACAGAAGTGGTCGAAAGTGGACACAAGAGACGGATTAAAACACCAGGTGTCTCTTTCGTCCACTTGTGATCCAATCGACCAAAACGCATCTTAATACCAGGTATAAACAGGGCCATAAATGTCTGATGAGGTTTGAGAATACTAGGCCCTCTTATTTTCTATAGTGTTCAGCTATACTGGGATGGCTATGGCTATGGCAGAATCTTGATTTTGTGTTCAGTGACCCATTTTTTGTTGACATTTGTTTGTTTTGAACCAATGTGCTGATGGAAGATCTAACCACAAACCATTATAAGATTTCTATCAGAGCAAATCAGGTTTTGATGTTTTCTATCAAATACCAACAAATAAAATGATGCCATGTATCTAAACAAGATGCCCAGAACCTCTGGTATAAAAGTAGATCCACAACAATAAAGATCTAGTGATATATTTAAAGTGTCTGTAACTATCTTGAGTACTTACAGAATAGTATCACAAACATCTGTTGAGTCTTTAGTTTGATCACATTTATAAAAGACAGATACAGCTGTACGATTATTTCTGAGAACAGTCGAGCTCCTGGCTCCTCGTGCAGTGGGCAGAACTGAAGCACGCAAGCACAATACATCGTCGCATTATCCCTGCATAACTGTTGAATAGGGATGGGAACCAAAACCGTGAGCAATTTATAAGTTTCGGTTCCGAAAACAGTTCTGGTACCAAGCACTGTGAGCATCCTTGCACCGGCGTTTCCCCGTAAAGGGTGTCACAAACCAAACAGAACTGCTGCACCGCCTCTTTAATTACCGAACACATCGTCCAAATCCTTAACTGCCGAACACATTGTTTCCCACAACTGTACGTTCACTCGCGTCTTGAATAACTGTGAAGGTGTTTTGTCTGACTAAACACGCACAGCTCCCTCCACCACTAAATTATGTTATATTTGTCCAATATTGTCATTAATATACATACTGACTTCAACCTTGACCACTAAATAAATAGACTGCTATTGTTATGTTAGTATGAGGGTTAGATTATTTTGTGTACAGGTCATTTCAAGAGTGATGGAAAATATACATTTTCATGCATTTTAAATGTTTAAAGCACTCATTGCATCACATCCTCTCCTGGCTGCATTATTATTTGTAAAGAAGATTTTAAGTATGACAGTTAACATTTGAATATTTCATTAATTTAAGAAAATTAACCAGTGTCTTAGCCCTCAAGAGACTATTTGACCAACCAGCTTATTCCTACTTGAAAAGCAGAATGTTACTGTGTTATAGTATAAAAACAGCAACTTTGAAGCACATGTGATTGATGGACTAGCATTACTCAACGTTACTAATTACCTTACAGCAACACTCCATTCAACTGGAATCGGGAATCATTGGGCAAAACTGGAACCGAAAACCTCTTACGATACCCAACCCTACTGCTGAATCTCTATGAGTTTGTGTTGTTTACACAATGCACATACACGCCGATTGCCAAAAAAACAAAGACATATGACTGACCTACCGCGTGCGGTTCATGTCCGGCCGGCATCTTTTAGAGTTGGGACCACTCCGTCTATCAGTTTCAAACCATCTCCAAATCCAGCGTTATATCCACCGTTTATATAGCATTCCCCACTGAAATGCAGTGAACAAACAAACATGTGCTCTCTCTCTCGCTCCAGCTGGTTGACGCGTGCGCATGCTCCTTCTCCCGCTCTCCCTGGACACGTGGGTGTGCTCTTTCTTCTCGCTCTGGCGGGGTGACGCGTGAGCATGTTTTTCCAAGAGAATTGTCCAATAATGAGTCCAATTCTTTTCCAAAGAAAAGTTGTTACGTATAGATTTTTCAAGTGCGAAAAACTTTCTGAAACATGAACGAACCCTGTGGGAGTGTAGCGAGCTAAGAAATACTACGTCATACGTCAAACTTGTTTTTTTTTTTACAAGTTGACCATGTTAAGCACAAGACAACAACATGTTTAACATTGTAAATAGGTCAGAATGCATGAAACACTGTTACACCTCCCCTTTAACTGTGGACATGGGGCACTTTTTTTATCCCGGTGCGCACCAAACCCATCTTGTATTATTGCTGCCACAAAAAAAACTATTTTTCATTTTTTACTCATAGTGACGAATGATTAAGGGGGTTTGGGCTTTGTGTTACTTAATATTATTCTCTTGTGCAACAAGAAGTCATGACTGGAGAACATGTTTCTAGTCACCTTGGTGTGCTAAGAAAATGTAAATATTAATGGGAATATACTTGGGAGATGTTTTTCCTCATAAGAATTTCTAGGGTGTCAATAATTGTGGCCAGAGTGTATTACAGAAAAACATTATTTCACAATGTGACATTCCCCACACTTCAAATTGTTTTACTTCAATTATGTAGATTTTTTGAATAAATTATCAAAAGGAGAAATAATGCAGATTTATTTTTACAGCCTTCTTTGCTTATATTATTTACCAAGGGTACCAACAATTTTGTCCACATCTTTCAAACATCTACATAAAACCATCTCTGGCAAATTAAAGCATAACTCTGCCCAAAAATGAAAATTTTGCCATTAATTACTCACCCTCAAATAGTTAAACATTCATAGGTCCTCTGTTTTCCCCAAAATGCAAATTAGAGGTTTTTTTAAAGCTTTCTGACTCCTCCAAAAATGGAAACGCAACCAAACTTCAAAGTGCTGAAAGTGTGTAAATACGTGTGTCAAATTATCCATGCGACTCTGGTGGTTCAGTATTAATTAATAAAATGCAACAAGGATACTTTTTGAGCGCAAACAAACAAAAATAACAACTATATTAAAAAACACCCCCTGATTTGATTGTTAGTTTCCAGCGCGCGCTCCCGAGAGCGTCTTCCTCTGCTTTGTAAACACAGAGCTGCGCTTCCGGGCTCTGCATTAGAACACGCATGCGTCGAACAATGCCGACATAAGATGCACTGTCATCCCCACACTAATTTGCATTTCGGGGGAAAACGGAGGACCTCAGGCATGTTATTGGCCAAGAACAAAAAAGAAGGAACATAATCCACACCCCTGACCACGCCCCCACACACATATTAGCCCCACCCTCCACAAAATGATACATATTTTTGTCTTACAGTAAAATGACAATTAAAACATGAAAAATAGTTTCTAATGTACATAATGAAATGTTAAGTTATAAGTTAACTAGTAAGGATGCTATACTATAATACTATAATTCTGTTGTCCTGAAACAAATATTTTATACTTTGCCACACAAAATACAAACTATTATAATTACCTGATACTGATTATCAATATTAGTTTTAGCAGTTAAATGTTAAATAGTTTAATAGTCCCTTAAATAATGTTTAAACAAATAGGACGATACTTGCAAAACTTCTTATGCTGATGTGAAATATGATTTAAATATGTAATCTCTTCAGTACTTTAAGTTACTTTTTATTTGATTTTTATCAGCAATAATTAATTTCCCTAATAATTCGTAGACATTAAAACAAAACACTGTGAGCTTACGAGAGTTCCACAAACAACCACTAGATGGTGCCGCTAACTCGTGACGTGGTATATTCAGCATAAATATTAGTATTTCAAAACGCAAAATTTAGCAGAAATTTGTACATTAACAATTCCGTATTGATTAGACCCTTTATTGCAACATGACTTATAAACGAATAGTAATTTAACCATTAGTATTGTTTCAAGCCATTTCATTATTTGGCCATTTTGCATTTCAGTCAACATTGTCATAAATGTAATGAACTGTATCAATATCAATATCAAACGACTCAAAATGTTACTTTTACCGCATTTTGTAACTAACAAAACATACACTGTCAAAACACAGCTCAGTTCTTCACTAACATTAAAATGAATGTTAGTAAAAAATAATAGTTCGCGTTTATAAAAGTGCTAATCTACAGTATATTTGAAGCCTTTTCCACAGACTCCATGGATGCAAGTGTGTTGGACTTATGCGCTGCTGCATCAGACTGATAGTAGCCTATAACAAAAGAACCGCAAGTGTGTTGGACTTATGCGCTGCTGCATCAGACTGATAGTAGCCTATAACAAAAGAACCGCAAGTGTGTTGGACTTATGCGCTGCTGCATCAGACTGATAGTAGCCTATAACAAAAGAACCGCAAGTGTGTTGGACTTATGCGCTGCTGCATCAGACTGATAGTAGTCTATAACAAAAGAACCGCAAGTGTGTTGGACTTATGCGCTGCTGCATCAGACTGATAGTAGCCTATAACAAAAGAACCGCAAGTGTGTTGGACTTATGCGCTGCTGCATCAGACTGATAGTAGCCTATAACAAAAGAACCGCAAGTGTGTTGGACTTATGCGCTGCTGCATCAGACTGATAGTAGCCTATAACAAAAGAACCGCAAGTGTGTTGGACTTATGCGCTGCTGCATCAGACTGATAGTAGCCTATAACAAAAGAACCGCAAGTGTGTTGGACTTATGCGCTGCTGCATCAGACTGATAGTAGCCTATAACAAAAGAACCGCAAGTGTGTTGGACTTATGCGCTGCTGCATCAGACTGATAGTAGCCTATAACAAAAGAACCGCAAGTGTGTTGGACTTATGCGCTGCTGCATCAGACTGATAGTAGCCTATAACAAAAGAACCGCAAGTGTGTTGGACTTATGCGCTGCTGCATCAGACTGATAGTAGCCTATAACAAAAGAACCGCAAGTGTGTTGGACTTATGCGCTGCTGCATCAGACTGATAGTAGCCTATAACAAAAGAACCGCAAGTGTGTTGGACTTATGCGCTGCTGCATCAGACTGATAGTAGCCTATAACAAAAGAACCGCAAGTGTGTTGGACTTATGCGCTGCTGCATCAGACTGATAGTAGCCTATAACAAAAGAACCGCAAGTGTGTTGGACTTATGCGCTGCTGCATCAGACTGATAGTAGCCTATAACAAAAGAACCGCAAGTGTGTTGGACTTATGCGCTGCTGCATCAGACTGATAGTAGTCTATAACAAAAGAACCGCAAGTGTGTTGGACTTATGCGCTGCTGCATCAGACTGATAGTAGTCTATAACAAAAGAACCGCAAGTGTGTTGGACTTATGCGCTGCTGCATCAGACTGATAGTAGCCTATAACAAAAGAACCGCAAGTGTGTTGGACTTATGCGCTGCTGCATCAGACTGATAGTAGCCTATAACAAAAGAACCGCAAGTGTGTTGGACTTATGCGCTGCTGCATCAGACTGATAGTAGCCTATAACAAAAGAACCGCAAGTGTGTTGGACTTATGCGCTGCTGCATCAGACTGATAGTAGTCTATAACAAAAGAACCGCAAGTGTGTTGGACTTATGCGCTGCTGCATCAGACTGATAGTAGTCTATAACAAAAGAACCGCAAGTGTGTTGGACTTATGCGCTGCTGCATCAGACTGATAGTAGCCTATTCGTGTTTCGAAACCATACAGAGCAGTCGGTTCAATTTGATGATGTCATACACCGATCCGTCTGTGCAGCACCATATAAAATGCAACACAACTTATTATTGTGCTTCAAATGAAGCAGTCTTTCTGCGTGCACAACCGGTTGAATGATGATGCCGTGCGCACCGCAATCCGTATTTATACAGAAAAATCACATCCCTATAGATGTTTAACTACTTGAGGGTGAGTAATCAAGTAATCAATACACTTTAAGTAAATTCCCTTGTGTGCTCAATTTAAACGGAGCAGCATAAACATTTTTAAGCTACAGATAATATTTAGAAATGAAATTGACACCCCTGATCGGTATACTAAGATTAACATTAGATCTGAGACATCCTAAAATTTTTTTTAAATAAAATGACTTCATGCTGGATTACAGTCCCAACTGAAGAAAGTAATTCCCCCCCAGTCTATGAGAGACAAACACAGGCAGCCGTCTCAGATATCATGCAAGAGGGTGAAAAACCCTTGAGGAGCTCAAGAACTATTCAAAACACCCAAAAACCAGAACGCCAAACACGCCTGGCTCACGCGGGGAAACACACATGCAGCACTCAACAGCACGCACGCACACGCACACGCACACACACACACACACCCACACACACACACACACACACAGCAAGCAACAAGCTTCTTCTGATCTCCCAGTTTCACAATACAAATCTACAAAAGCACTAAAAACAAAGCCATTGTCTCACAATATGCACACAAATGCCATAAAGGCATAACACCACAGTTGTGAAAGCATTCAGAATCACCGAACAGTCCTTGTGTATCATAAGATTCCAAGCAAATGTTTATGAACAAAAAAGCCATTCAAACCAGGAAGAACAGAGATGGCATCCAATGCAGTACGCGATTGGCTAACGGATATACTGCAAGCATGCTCAGTACAAAACTGATCATTGAACTTAAATGAAAAAGTGAAAAAACACATGCTGTTAATAACCAACACTTAGCCAGACGACAACCAATCACAGAACAGGCGAGAAAAAGTCACAGGAACTACAGTGGACTGCAGTCAAGATGCCACCATGCATTGCAAAGCTCAAACACACACACTACTCTTGAGCAGTAAGAGGACACGTGTGGTCAGAGAAGTGAAAATGTTTGTCAGAAAGAGTAAAAGACACACCTCGATCTTTCGTCCTTCCACGATGGTTCCATGAAGTCTTTCTCGGGCTTTCTCGGCATCTGCGCTGGTCTCGAACGTCACAAACCCAAAACCCTGAAGCAAGAGCAGAAAGAAAAGAGACTCCGAATCACATTCAGATTTCACTCTGAGAAGCAGAATCAGAAAGCATTCACACCAGTTTAAAGGGCTTTCCAGACTAAAGGCGATGTGATAATGCGGCGCGAATTGCCGATGGTTCATGGTTTCACAGTGAGCGCGAAACCATTCATCGCCTTCTGCAACTTCTCACTTGCCCCATAGGTGGAGCTGACGTCAGTGTATTTTGAGCCAGCTCACTAAGTTTTTTAACTCACCATCTATTTCCATTTGTTCGGCAATACCTTGCTACAGCGCTTCCTTTTTGTTCATGTTTTTGTAGTCTGTGTGATTTTTATCAAAAAGTTCTCACTTCTCCAACAGCAAGAGCTCATCTGTGGAGAGTTCTTTTTCTCCGATGTTTACACTGGTTTTCAAAACAGCTTTTTGTGCTTCAGCGCTCCTAGTGCTAGCTGCATGCTCCAGGAATATTAAGGATATTATAATATGCCTATTTAACAGTTTGGCTTAATCCTGCATTATACTAAAACGAATAGCGTAACATATTGTGGCAAACATGAATGACAGAATTAGTCTTTTCAATTTATTGAAATAGCAGGAATAAATTAAACAACTTTATCCAAGAACTATAATTGAAATGCTTTTATTGCAGCTTGACAGGAGCTTCATTCAACACGGCCTCAAAACTAAAACACGCAACACAATACTGCAAGTTCAAGCTCTGTGAACTTACTCGCTGTAATCTGTCCACTTTTTTGAGGATCTGGTAATAAACTGTTATTATTGAACGAAGTCTCTTTGTTAACGCCTTGCAGAATGCTCGCGCTGCAGACATTAAAGTCCAAAGTATAGTACAGCCAGTAAAATTATATTACCCATCTACCCCTGTAAAACTAATCATGTCCAAATAGAGCTTTATACTTGTTAGTTGATGATCAATAATATTCACTTCACTGGCTCATCAGTAGCTTTCGCTTCATTGTATGAAATGATGAGGACGTTTCGCCTGTGCCTCACAAAGAAATATAGGCTACTGGTTTAGGGTGACATGAGAATAAGAAATCCCATAAAAGAGCTTGAATTAAGAACACAAGTTCCTTACCTTTGAGCCTCTCTCATTGAAAATGATCTCAACATCCAGAATCTTTCCAAATTGCTATAAAAAATAAAAACAAAACATGAAACAAAAACGTACTCTTTAAGCCAACACACAGCTGTTTCCATTTGATGTAATGGAAGATGGGACTGCATCAAAAGCAAAACACTGTGTAATTACAACACTGATCACCAGGGGGCAGAATGGGCTCTTATTTTATGACAGTTGATTCAAGATTCAAAGCAGCTTTATTGGCATGATCAAATAAATCTTACATTGCCAAAGCACAGGAAAATTAAATATAAACAAAAATATAAACAGTTGTCACTGTTTCATTGTATGATCGTTAAAGCCTGAGTCCTACAAAGCGTCCTGTACCCCAAACATCTGCCGCAGGTCCGGGTCTCTGAAGCGGAAGGGGATGTTAGAAACATGGAGACGTTTTGGGGTGCCTTTGGCCTCTGAGGATTCGTCACTGCCTGAACCGCCCGCAGGAACACACTGAGTCTCTGTCTGAGGAGACCCGTCTGACAACTGAGAGGTAGACAGATAGACAGAGAGTGAGACAGTCTTCTCAGTACGTTACATGTTTCACACAATCTATACATGATACTGAAGTTACGACGTGCCACCGAGATCTTTGACACAAAAGCTGGACCAACAGGAAGTCATTTGACACCCATGTGTTCTCTCAGGTCCTCAAATGGTGTGAATGATCAGGAGTCACCATATGCTCATGGGTTGGGGGGGACGTTAGCACTTACTTGGGGATTGCTTGGGTTAGAAGAGGGGGTGCTGACTCCTGCTGGCGGCTCCGTTTGCCCCTGCCCCCCTGCGGGGTAACTGCCGCCTCCCCCAAACTCCAGCACGAGGCCATTCTGAGGGGGAGGAGGAGGAGGGGGAGGGAAGGTGGAGAATGGAGGAACAAGACCCTCCTGAGCCACCATCGTGTCCTGTGACCCCTGAGAGACAGAGAGACAGAGAAAGAGAGAGACAGAGAGAGAGAGAGAGACAGAGAGAAGAGAGAGAGAGAGAGAGAAAGAGAGAGAGAGAGAGAGAGAGAGAGAGAGACAGAGAAAGAGAGAGAGACAGAGGGGTTAATTGACTGTCTGGCCAGGATCCACAAAATAAAAGCAAGTGAGCAGGCAAAACTTAAAACACCAGGAGACTCGAGCAGAAGTGAAATGAGTCACAGAGACAGACAGCTCAACTAACATCTCTGTTGTAATTTGTAAGAGGAATTCTTGCATTTAAGAGATTATATTTCTCTCTTTGTGGTGACAAGAGGATTCAGGCAGCTGTTTAAATATTCACAAGCCGCTCATAAATAATGTAGTGTTGAGGACTCGGTACAAACTCCACAGCAGACGGACACACAGATGACATTACCACAACACATATTTCACTGACTCTGTATTATGAATTTGAACCATTAAGTCACGTTGGATAAACATGTCTGGCAGGTGCATAAATATGAATGTAATATTTAGACTTGTCTGCTCAAATGCATTCACGCCAGTACATTTACATTTATGCATTTGGCAGACGCTTTTATCCAAAGCGACTTACATTGCATTGTACTATACATTTGTACATTTTGTATAGTAAGCAAGTGGGGGTTAGGTGTCTTGCTCAAGCCCTGAGAATCGAACCAGCAACCTTCTGGTCATGAGTCCAACTCTCTAACCACTGGGACACAACTGCCCACCAGTATTCTCTTTAATGAATGTTGCTCTTTTTTTGGGGGGGAAAAACGAAGGACCTGTGGATGTTTAACTACTTGAGGGTTAGTAATTAGTGGCAGAATTGTCATTTTCCAGGGGCGTTCCCCTTTAACATGTAATCGGATATTATAACAAGCTGTCCGAGAGAAGGGTTCTGAGCTCAGATTTTTAGCCTGAACTAAGAGTAGTACTCCTCTCTAATAGGGATGCAAGAGGGATGATGCAAAACTGGGATAACTATATATATTCAGACCTCTCCACACTGATCGGTTGATTACATGTTCCTCCCGAACATAACCGTTAAAGTAAAGTGCTACATTTTACACTCATAAGAATTTTGAGGAAAGCAGGAGTCACTGCACAGATACCCAAACACACATAATTCAGTGCTCGTGTCTGATGGCACGGTGCATTCCTGCTTCCAGCATCCCACATCTCTTCCCTACATGGCAGCGTGGCGAGAACACAGAAAGAGAGAGAGAGAGCGAGAGAGAGAGAGAGATGACTGGGGAAGAGACGCATGGTATTTATAGCTCAGAATCATACACAGAAACCTTTACACGATTTAAACTTCATCTCTCTTGCATTTATAACATTACTTGGCAGATTTGATGATGCTTTCAGCTGCTTATAATTTTAATTTGAGCACAGTTTGACAAAATGTAACTAAGTTATTAATACACGACATTCAGGATCATAAAATCATTTATGATCTTATGTGTCATCAGTGTAATCGGCAATTATTATTATTCTGATGAATTGAAATGTGACGTTTATTAATCCCATTCTGGCGTGCTGATGACAGACTTTCTTCAGCTCATCGTACACATGCGTTTCTCTTTCTGTGTGTGTGTAGACGTGTTCAGCGGAGCGAGAGCTTCTAAACACGGACCGCTTTAGTTACGGGTCAGCTGGCGTCCCGCTATCATCGATGCAGCTGTGACACTACAGTAACACACAACTGTTACCATCAGCGGCTCTCAACACTGCACCTCATACAGATTACTGACCACTGAACATTTAGAAGTGTGACGGAGGCATTACACATACATAGTAGAACTGTTTTCATTTGAATCGTATTTGTCAAACTAATTTACATTCTTAACGTGACATTCACACGTCACATGTGTAGAAAATGACATCGACAGAAGAATCTCCTCACGCTTCATAAAACGCAGACAGGACCCTTCGCCCAACCTTGACATCACTGAGCTGCAGGCTGATTGGTCGGCTGTAATCTGATTGCTCACCGACCAATGAGCATGCAGCAGTCTGTGTGGTCCAAAGGTCCTGAATCAAATCTGGAAACAAATAAAACCTCTGAAATAACCAGAAATGCTTGTGTTTGAGTGTGAATGTTTATCTGTCACACTCCACCCTCAGCACATGAGGAATACGATCAGGAAACTCGTTCATCTCGTTTGGATAGACGACGGCTTTGTTACACAACACACACATGTGAACACAATGTTTAGGAAAAAGACGGCCGCTCAATCGTATAGTACGTGTCAAAAACAAAAGTTGTGGTCCTGTAACATTCAGAGTGAACGTCGTCCCACGTGTTGATCTCTCGACCCCGGGGTCACCGCTTACCTCTCTCATCAATTACAAACCAACACAAGAAACAAACGCAATCTACACACGCACAACACGGTCACGACTTATTCTTGAGAGAGCAGAAAGTGAGAAAAAAAGAGCAAGAGATTTACTGGCAAGAAAAAAAGAACGAAAGGAAATAAAAGATCACACAGAACGAACAAAAAGCCTTACTAAAGCAGAGCCACAGCCTAATAATATAAAGAACAAAACATATACATTCGAGACAGTATATGATTATCATGTTCATATTGTTTAACATGTTTTTGACCAGAAAAAGAAGCATATATTTAAATGTTCTGGTGAAAGCCGCGTCTGGCGGTGGCTGCAGAGAAACTCTCTCACGTTTAAAAAAGTTTATTGAGTTTTTTTAAGCACTTTGTATTTTGCATTGATCATTTTGATTAAAGTAATTTTAAACTTTAAAAATGCATTTAGAGGCAGATGATGACATTTTCTCATGTCAGTTTTTTGGTGCTCTGGACTTATGCATTTTTGTTTGATTTAGCTAAATACCATTTGTATATTTTCTTTAGAATACTAATTTATGAATATAATTTACTCTCAAGTCTTGTCATAGACCATTTATTATACATGCATGTAGTTCAAAACAAAAAGACATAAGCTCGTAAAAAATGAATAAAAGTGAACACTGCCATTATTGCGGTTGGCTTATCAGAAGCACGGTATTATAGAATTGCGGTGACAGCAATATGAGACACGTTACAGATTTCCCTTCATAAAAACAAGTGTGTGTGTGTGTGTGTGTGTGTGTGTGTGTAATGGTAGCAGGTAAATGTCTCTCCCACCCTTCAGGCCAAATACTGGGTGGGGCTCAAATACCTGAAGTTCTGTTAAGAACTGCTAATAAATTCAGCTGCAGTCTCTCATTAAGTATTAACACATATAGAGTTTTACTTTCTGTCTTCAGAATAAACAGCATACACACACGTATAAACATCACACACCTGTGATATTTATGCACCTTGCTTACTAATAGGACGACTTAATTGTGTCCACAATGTTTTTCACATTGACTACATTTGTTAGGACATACTCCAACATTTCTGAACGAACACACACACACACACACACACACACGTTTATTGTACTACATTAGTCGGGATAACTACCGTAAACTACTGATTTTATATTAAGGTAATGATACTAGCTTTAATCTAAATGTCATCAGATTTGAAAACAAACATGATTGAACCAATTTATGAGTCTTTTTATTTAGTGAGATTGAGAAGCACTTGGTTGTCATAATATTTTACTCTACTAATAAAGACATTTGGCCCTCAAATCTCGACACACACACACGCACGCACGCACACGCAAATATTAACTACAGGCATACCTGTATTTACAGAGGATTAGCTACAGTTTTCCAAAGATTCCATCTGTCACCTTTAAAAATCAATTCCCATTCCCTGCCCCCAACCAACCAATTCCTGCTTTTAAAGGAAAACATTGCGATAACAGCTGCTGGGACCCTCGGGAAACGACAGGAGAGGGGGAGGGCGAGCG
>JAOTQM010000724.1:0-79673 GCA_026939265.1 Oreonectes daqikongensis
TTATGTCATGAAAAAAGATGAAATATACGGAAGTGTGTATTTCCGATGTCGAGTGTTGATAGTTTTGTTGTGTAATTGTTGTTTGATCAGTAATGTAAAAAAAAAACACCTATTATTGAATAACGTGTCATCATAACCAGTGATTATGTGAGCAGGACGTGACGTCATGGCGTCACACACAGGTGGGTCAGAGCCATTGAGAGAGAATTCAAATTTTTCGCGTGTCACGTGATTATGTTTTCTCCTTAAATGCTTTATTTCTTTCATTTATTTATTTATAAACTGACTAACGTCTTTAAACTGATTAAAAGTTCGTCACAATCGTTCTGCTTTGCTGCAGCTTCACGCGTTACTAGTAACTTCCGGGAACTTACGTTAGCCCTTTAGTAAGTTACCTTCATTCACTCCAATGGAAGCGTTTTTTCACGAAGCCTCTCAATAGTTCCCGAAAGTTAAGTTACTAGTAACGCAGCAAAGCAGAACGATTGTGACGAACTTTTAATCAGTTTAAAGACGTTAGTCATTTAATAAATAAATAAATGAAAGAAATAAAGCATTTAAGGAGAAGGCTCCATGAATCACGTGACACGCGAAAAATTTGAGCTGTCGGTGGCGCAACTCTCTCTCTCTCTCTCTCTCTCTCTCTCTCTCTCTGTCTCACTCAATGGATCTGAGGTGGGCGTAACTCACCGCAGTCACGTGACCGCGCTCAGGATCAAACAGTAACACTGTGGCGTGTGTTGATGGTGAAGCGCTGCAGGTCTTCGCTCGATTGTAGAAAGTCACGAGTTTCGTGCACAAAACTCCCTCATCGGCCATATAAACCGGCATTAGACCCAAAAAACTGACGGAGAAAAAACAAAACAACTGTCACCGAACCACACACAGAGAGAGAGAGAGAGATCCTATATTTTATCCCTCACTTAGCACCTTATTTTAATTTCACTTTAATGCTTTTGTTTTATGTTTAATGCTTTGGCAATGTTGTAAGAACACGCAATCATACCAATACAAAATGAGAGAGAGAGAGAGAGAGAGAGAGAGAGAGAGAGAGAGACGTTACTGCACCCGTGGTGTTTGTGTATGGGCAGCACAGATCTCACAGGCTGAATGATTCCTGAAGTCTCTCGTCTGGAAAACTTGCCCATCGCTGATTCCAGTCTGGGAATCAAATCCTCCAAACTGAGCAGCCGGATCACTTCATCTTTCTTTAATACCACAGGACACTCGCTCATAATTCTGTCTGTCTGTGGCTCGAGCTGCTGTGAGTGACTGGACTTCAGCTCCTCTGCTCTGTCACGTGACTAAGCTCAGGCAGAAAGGAAAATGTATTTTTTTTTATTTTATGTGACAGCCAGGATTTTTCTCACAGTGTTGTCATGCTGTCAGTCTTTGTCATTGTTGTTGAATGACTTTATGTCACTCAGTCCTGAGGTTTGATTGTGTTGAAATTCAACAGCCACTGGACTGAAAAGACAACAATACACAAGGTAGAAATGCAGATTAAATGAACATTAGGAATGGTCTCTTCATTAATATGTATTCTCTGAAGACTATTCAAGTATTCATATCTTTACAATTTCAAATTGTATTTAACAACACACTCTCACTTCTATGCAAAAAGTTGGTACTCTTCACTCATTGTCTTTGGTCATGTAATCGGCGACGGTTACAAATACATTGGGCCAAAGCTTGTATCTGAAATAAGAAATATATCTTTGATGAGGAGTTCTTAAAGGATCCCTTGGTTTGCCTGATGAAGCTGTGTTTTCATCAAATAAAAAGAGACTTTACAATCTTCTCACATTTGCAGCCAGAAATAAAACATTAATGAGATGGATAAGTGATAAGTCCCCAACTATATCTGTCTGGCACAAGATCTTAAGGAATGAATTCCATTGGAATATTTAACGTTTAGTAAATGGTCAGCCGGATCAGTGTTATAATGTCTGCAAACCCTATATCAGTAATCTAGGAATTTAATTGTCAGATATTCTGTGGAAGAGTTTTCCTATTCATATACCCGAAGTAAACGCAAAAGATGTTTAACTTGTATTGTACCACCAATGTGGTTGGCCACTTTTTGATTCTCAATTTTTTTTCTTTTTAGATCTAAATATCTTGTTTTTTTAATGGTCTGTATTCTTTCGTGTTTTGTTTAAAGAAAATGGTAATGAAAATCTTACTTAACAAAGATACATGCAGTTTATGTAAGTTTAGTAATACTAGTTATGAATGTTAGTCATGCAGTATGCTTCTGAATTCTGTAAAAACAGAAAATATATCACACGATTTCATTTGAGCCCAAACTTTATTTCGGCTATCAATTTCAGAAAATCATTCATAACATTGCATCATGTTTAAAAAAAGTGGATTACACAAATTATGAAAAGCCATCGAGACGGTACAAAGAGATGATGAATTGGTCATAAAACAAATGGTGTACAATCAAAGCATTAGGATCAAACTAAGAGTCTCTCAATAGCCATTTGCACAGACTGGATCTGAGGTTTGAGCTGTGATCCTTCTTTGATGGTGACCGATGTAGCGATGACGGGTCTGGACACACCACACGCTCGACCCAGAGCTTGTTTCGAGCGAACGAACACGTACGGCACATTCTTGTCCTCACACAGCAGCGGCAGGTGCAGAATAATCTCCAGAGGTTCAGCATCAGCAGCCATCACGATGAACTCCGATATCCCACGGTTCAGAGTCTTAGTGGCTGCGGATGACCAAATAAATGAAATGTCATGTCGTTTGTTATTAAAAACTGATCTCAGAGTAAAGTGTGGAAGTCTATGGAGCTTTGGAAACGTTCGTTGTTTAATCGGTTTGTTTTGCAGTTTGGTTTGGAGACTAGAGGAGCAAAGATAACACTTTATTTTATGTGGGATGTTGTGATCATTTCAATATCTACTTGATCAAATTATTCAAGTAGAACTAAAAGCACGAATACTGCATGTTCCTACATTGTGGCCTAACGTTACGTCTTGTTAAAATGTCAAAGCTGTAAATTGATTTTCTTCAAAGCTGTGAATGTCGTTTACCTTCATTGGCTCCTTTCCTCACTTGTTTGTAGTTGGACGCCTGCTGCACGAGATCCAGGATAGTTTTAGTGAAAGTGGCGTCTGCCAGAGGATAAGCCTTCGGATTCACTTCAGATTCCGTCTAAACAACAGACAAAACGAGTCTCAAACTCACTTTCCGTGCATCTCAAAATGATTTGTAAAAGTCAACATAACCGACAAAACGCCAGGGGCAAATTTAAAAGAGCTGTAACGTTAAATTAAATGGATGATCGTTCAGCCGTTCATACAGAAGAACATCGGCTTACCATCGTGTTTTTTCCTGCAGAAATGCTTCAAATCAATCCGGTCCTCTCGGCTACGGCTTCACAGAGGACAAAACAGCTTGCTTAAACAAACAAACGAAAACGTCAACAAAATATACTACAGAAAGTTCTCTGAACACCAGCACACGCTCGGCTTCTTCTCTGCCCCGTGGTACGCAACACGTGTTTGAAACGCGCACACGGCGCATGCGCGGATCTCATTCAGCAGCCCCCCCTAACGCAAGTATGTTTATTTATTCATGTATGTACGTGCATTTAAATCTGCATTTTACTGCATTTAATGGGTTAAAAAGGCAGTGTAACTTCAAAGTACATAAGCAAAATTACTAAACGTGTGCGCACGTCTGAAATGTGTTCGTAGTCTTTACGCCGAGTCGACAGGTGGCAGTATGCCCTCGTACTTTGCTGCGTGTGCGCGCACAGAGTCAGCGCGCAGGGGATTGTGGGTAGGACATCCGTAGGTCAGCCATATTGCTGCAGTGTGAGTGAAGGAGAATATGAGAGCAATCAGTCAATTATCAGTGAGTACTTCATTATATATTACATGACACGAGCACTAGAGCTTCTGCTGTACTGCATACTTATGTTTCTGTATGTTGATTTACGCGCTTTAACAGCTCGCACTGCTCAATCATTCTCAGACAGAGAGAGAGAGAGAGAGAGAGAGAGAGAGAGAGAGAGAGAGTGTATGGGGTTATGCACTTTAGCTGGATAAAGTACATAATGTCATTATGCTCGACTTTAACCCCCACACATGAATTTCAAGTTGTTTATTTGTATGTGTGTTTTGCAACAGCGTGTGGTTGTTTATTGACACGTGCACACGTACACGTATGTACATATTAAGTGACCTATTTTTGTCAGATATGGTGACCCATACCCGAAATGTGACCTCTGCATTTAACCCAACCAGTGAATAGTGAACACACACACTTCAAGTCGTGAACACACATACACCGGGAGCAGTGGGCAGCTAACACTGCAGCACCCGGGGAGCAAACGGGGGTAAGGTGCCTTGATCAAGGACACGTCAGTTGTTACCTGCCGGTACTGAGAATCAAACCGGCAACCTTCTGGTTACGAGTCCGACTCTCTAACCATTAGACCCCCATAACGTTATGTATGTATGTGTGTATTTTCTGGTATGACAACATTAATTGACAATAAGCACGCATACATCATGAAGTAACGTATGTGTTATAAACCATAATTATAATAATCCAAATTCCTTTGACTTACATCAATGGTAATATACGGTATAAATATTTTTGATTAAACATGAATTGACATTGTCATGCCAGTACAGAAATATGATGACATTTTAGTTTGAAGAAGTCACAGGAATATGATTTAATAATTTATTACATTGTGTAAACGTTGTGTGCACTCATTTCATTGATTAACAATTCTCAGGTTTAATATTTTATAGTTTATTTGATGTTGTTGTTGTGTTGTGTGTTTCTCATCATGATGTGTGTGTTGTGTGTTTCAGCGGAGGCTCTATGGAGTTCAGGCCGCTCGTAAGCTGGATGCTGCGGCAGCCGTGGAGCCGCTGAAGTTTCATCCACAGGAGGTGCAGGTCAGTCTCTCTCTCTCTCTCTCTGTCAAACACTAAGATATCAACACTGAGATATTTACACAATTCACTGTTGAATTACAATCTGTATCTACTTAAAATGGGGATTTAAAATGGTTTCTAAATGAAGTTTTAGATGCACAGCTTTGGATAAATTTGGTATAAAAATCTGTTTTTATGCATTATGCATTTAAACGAAATGTCATAAAATTTTTAGTTACCAGTTTACATTCTTTAAAAAAATATATTTGTTATTTAAATGCTTTTATTTCAGGTGACCAAACTGCCCAGCGGTTTAGTGATCGCATCTCTGGAAAACTACTCTCCTGCCTCCCGGATCGGTGTGCTGGTTAAAGCTGGAAGCAGATATGAGACGGCGGATAATCTTGGTGTAACACACTTGCTCCGTCTGGCTGCTAGTCTGGTATGAGGTCATGACATATGTCGTGTTTTTCTGAGGTTTTGACAGCGTGTAGTGACTCTGTGTGTTGTTGATTGTAGACAACTAAAGGAGCGTCAGCCTTCAAGATCTGTCGGGGTATTGAGGCTGTAGGAGGAAGCCTGAGGTCACTATGTGTCTTCTGAATATCTGTTATATTATTAGATATGTGTTGATTGTTATATAATACAGTCTTTCAATTTGACTTGACCTTACCATCACTGAAATGAAAAAATGTTTTTTAATATTACCATGAATGAGCACATGTCCAACAGTATGCAAAATGATGAGTAGATGTTTTTTTTAATCAGAGGTCATGTTTGGGATACTGTGGTGCAGTGTGATGTAATGTATATTATATGATATTTGTGTACAGTGTGTCGAGCTCCAGAGAAACGATGGTCTACACCGTGGACTGTCTGAGAGATCACATGTAAGCACTGGATGTGAAAGTTTATCCGATCTTGTGTGTGTGTTAGTGTGTAGCGTCAGCGTGATGTTTCTCTCGCAGTGATACAGTTATGGAGTATCTGATCAATGTGACCACCGCACCAGAGTTTCGTCCATGGGAAGTGTTTGATCTCACTGCCAAAGTCAAGCTGGATAAAGAAGTCACCAAACGGACTCCGCAGATCGGTATTCACCCATTCGTGAACAGACATTAAACTCAGTCTTGTCTCGTGAAGGTTGAATCTATGTGTTTGTGTGTCAGGTGTGATCGAGAATCTTCATGCAGCAGCTTATAAGAATGCTCTGTCCAATTCTCTCTACTGTCCGGACTACATGATGGGACACATTAGCACAGAACAGGTAAGACATCATGACATCAGTGTCTTTGTCTTCTGTCTGTTATATCTTGACTGGTTTTCTACTGTGATGTCATTGATTCACTACACACATTGTTTAGTGAGAACATGTTAATATCACACAGGCAGTTTCTTCAGTGTACTTGTTAAATGCTCTCTCATTTGTGACCCTGGACCACAACACCAGGAACATTTGTAGCAATAGCCAAAAATACATTGTACGGGTCAAAATGATCGATTTTTCATTAGGATATGCAAAGTAAAGATCATGTTACATGAAGATATTTTGTAAATTTCCTACTGTAAATATAACAAAACCTTATTTTAGTGAGTAATATGCTATGCTAAGGACTTCATTTGGACAACTTTAAAGGCGATTTTCTCAATATTTAGATTTTTTTCACCCTCAGATTCCAGATTTTCAAATAGTTGTATCTCGGCCAAATATCATCCTATGCTAACAAGCCATAGAAAGCTTATTTCTTCAGCTTTCAGATGATGTAAAAATGAACCCTTAAGAGTCTTGGTTTTGTTGTCCAGGGTCACATTTGTAAGTGGCTTTGAATAAACGCATCTGTTAAATGAAGAAATGTGATGACTCGATGACTCTAATTGTGTCTGGTTGTTTACTGTATGTTTATTTACACAGATGCACACCTTTGTTCAGAATAACTTTACCAGTGCAAGAATGGCTCTTGTTGGTCTTGGTAAGTCATGTTTATATGTGCAGGTTGGCCCAAAGTAACTTTTTATTTCATTTTAGATAAGTTATCACGTCTTTCATATCTAATATAAGTCACATCATTTGGATGATTGTGCAAAACAGTAATCTAAAAAACAGCTAACACATGACACATCACAGTTTATACCACAGCCATTCATTCTCAAGCTTTAAAGAGTAAATTCCACGAGATCATCAAAATTACATTTCATGCATTGTGTAATGTTGCGGTGTTTGAAAGTAAACAGTCTGCCAAAGTTGTAAATCCGAAGGTGAACGAATAACAAAGTTATTAGCTTGTAAAAATGGGAGTCGACTCTGAATCACGCAAACAAGTCGTGACCCATCCGAATCTTTAACCTCCGTGTAGCTACGTCTCTAGAAATAGTCCCCACCTGCCCGCGAAAACTTGAACATGCGCTAAACCAATCACATCAGACTAGACCATCTGACCGATCACATCAGACTAGACCATCTGACCGATCACATCAGACTAGACCATCTGACCGATCACAGCAGACTAGACCATCTGACCGATCACATCAGACTAGACCATCTGACCGATCACATCAGACTAGACCATCTGACCGATCACAGCAGACTAGACCATCTGACCAATCACTGCAGACTAGACCATCTGACCAATCACATCAGACTAGACCATCCGACTAGACCATCTGACCGATCACATCAGACTAGACCATCTGACCGATCACAGCAGACTAGACCATCTGACCGATCACATCAGACTAGACCATCTGACCGATCACAGCAGACTAGACCATCTGACCGATCACATCAGACTAGACCATCTGACCGATCACAGCAGACTAGACCATCTGACCAATCACAGCAGACTAGACCATCTGACCGATCACATCAGACTAGACCATCTGACCGATCACATCAGACTAGACCATCTGACCGATCACATCAGACTAGACCATCAGACCGATCACATCAGACTAGACCATCTGACCGATCACATCAGACTAGACCATCTGACCGATCACATCACATCAGACTAGACCATCTGACCGATCACAGCAGACTAGACCATCTGACCGATCACAGCAGACTAGACCATCTGACCGATCACATCAGACTAGACCATCTGACCGATCACATCAGACTAGACCATCTGACCAATCACAGCAGACTAGACCATCTGACCGATCACAGCAGACTAGACCATCTGACCGATCACATCAGACTAGACCATCTGACCGATCACAGCAGACTAGACCATCTGACCGATCACATCAGACTAGACCATCTGACCGATCACATCAGACTAGACCATCTGACCAATCACAGCAGACTAGACCATCTGACCGATCACATCAGACTAGACCATCTGACCAATCACAGCAGACTAGACCATCTGACCAATCACAGCAGACTAGACCATCTGACCAATCACATCAGACTAGACCATCAGACCGATCACATCAGACTAGACCATCTGACCGATCACATCACATCAGACTAGACCATCTGACCGATCACAGCAGACTAGACCATCTGACCGATCACAGCAGACTAGACCATCTGACCGATCACATCAGACTAGACCATCTGACCAATCACAGCAGACTAGACCATCTGACCGATCACATCAGACTAGACCATCTGACCGATCACAGCAGACTAGACCATCTGACCGATCACATCAGACTAGACCATCTGACCGATCACATCAGACTAGACCATCTGACCGATCACATCAGACTAGACCATCTGACCGATCACATCAGACTAGACCATCTGACCGATCACAGCAGACTAGACCATCTGACCGATCACAGCAGACTAGACCATCTGACCGATCACAGCAGACTAGACCATCTGACCGATCACAGCAGACTAGACCATCTGACCGATCACATCAGACTAGACCATCTGACCGATCACATCAGACTAGACCATCTGACCGATCACAGCAGACTAGACCATCTGACCGATCACAGCAGACTAGACCATCTGACCGATCACATCAGACTAGACCATCTGACCGATCACAGCAGACTAGACCATCTGACCGATCACATCAGACTAGACCATCTGACCGATCACATCAGACTAGACCATCTGACCAATCACAGCAGACTAGACCATCTGACCGATCACATCAGACTAGACCATCTGACCAATCACAGCAGACTAGACCATCTGACCAATCACAGCAGACTAGACCATCTGACCAATCACATCAGACTAGACCATCAGACCGATCACATCAGACTAGACCATCTGACCGATCACATCAGACTAGACCATCTGACCGATCACATCAGACTAGACCATCTGACCGATCACAGCAGACTAGACCATCTGACCGATCACATCAGACTAGACCATCTGACCGATCACATCAGACTAGACCATCTGACCAATCACAGCAGACTAGACCATCTGACCGATCACATCAGACTAGACCATCTGACCAATCACAGCAGACTAGACCATCAGACTAGACCATCTGACCGATCACATCAGACTAGACCATCTGACCAATCACAGCAGACTGGACCATCTGACCAATCACATCAGACTAGACCATCAGACTAGACCATCTGACCGATCACATCAGACTAGACCATCTGACCAATCACAGCAGACTGGACCATCTGACCAATCACATCAGACTAGACCATCTGACCGATCACATCAGACTAGACCATCTGACCAATCACATCAGACTAGACCATCAGACTAGACCATCTGACTAGACCATCTGACCGATCACAGCAGACTAGACCATCTAACCAATCACATCAGACTAGACCATCTGACCGATCACATCAGACTAGACCATCTGACCAATCACATCAGACTAGACCATCTGACCAATCACATCAGACTAGACCATCAGACTAGACCATCTGACTAGACCATCTGACCGATCACAGCAGACTAGACCATCTAACCAATCACATCAGACTAGACCATCTGACCGATCACAGCAGACTAGACCATCTGACCAATCACATCAGACTAGACCATCTGACCAATCACAGCAGACAAGACCATCTGACCAATCACAGCAGACTACGCTAGCGGAAAGGCGGGAATTAGACCGATGAATCGCGGAACGAATCATTTGAGAGTCAGTAAGGTAATAAAAACGGCTTATTATTACGAAATAATAGTGTTTTTACACCATGTATGTACATAAACCTGTTGTTGGACACTCCACAAACCAAAGTAGGCCCTTAAAAATCACAAGCTATTTCCATGATGACCATAAATCTGTTTATCTCAGATGATAATAATTATAACAACAATAACTCAAATAGTCACAGTTTGCATTAGATTTTATTTTAATGTAATAATGTGTCCATGATGTGTGTTATTGTTCAGGAGTGGATCATGCTGTACTGAAGCAGGTTGGAGAACAGTTTCTGAACATCCGCAGTGGAACAGGCACCGTTGGCTCTAAAGCCGTGTACCGTGGAGGTAAAAACACACACACACATTACACATGACATCTCTCACTGCTGTCTCACTCAGAAAATATTTCAAAGCAGAAATAAACAGTCACGTGTTGTGTTCAGGTGAGCTGAGGCATCAGACTGGAGGTAGTCTGAGTCACGCTCTGTTGGTCAGCGAGGGTTCCAGCGTGACGGCAGCTGATGCCACAGCGTTCAGCGTTCTGCAGCATGTGCTGGGATCAGGACCTCGCGTTAAAAGAGGATCTAACAGCAGCAGTAAACTGAGTCAGGCCATCTCAAAGATCACAGCTCAACCCTTTGATGTGAGCGTCACCTCCTTTCAGCTTTAAAACAACATCACTTCATCATTTCACTTCTTTCTAATCTCTCTTTCTCTGTGTTGCAGGTGTCTGCTTTTAATGTCAGTTACACTGACTCGGGTCTGTTCGGTGTCTACACCATCTGTCATCCTAGTGCTGCCAAAGATGTATGTGTGACAGACGGTTTACTCTTCTGCTTATGTTTCAGTGAATCTTACTCAAAATAATCTTCATGTGTGTGTTTGGTTTGTTTTGTGATAAGAACCGTCCGGCTGTACATTATCCTGTATATTACACATCTGCTTACCTCATTAAACATTAAATATTCCGTAAAAAAAGGTATTAGCAATATTTGTAATAGGTTTTCTCTGTGCCAAGACGCAACATTTAAGATGAACATGAAATTTGGTTTAATGATTTATAAATGTTAACAATTAGACCAATAATCAGAATAATAATAACAGACATTCATTTCTTGACGTGTCATGCACGTGTATTGAATGTGTTGATGTGATGTTCAGGTGATGTCAGCAGCCGTAGGTCAGGTGAATGATGTTGCTCAAGGGAATCTCACTGCCGCTGATCTAAATTGTGCAAAGTGAGTTCAACTCTCACACACACACACACACACACACACATGTTGCAGTATTTGTGTTTGTGTGTCCATTAAAGAAATGTGTTGTTCTGACTGATCAGGAATCAGCTGAAGGCCGACTGTCTGATTTCCATCGAGAGTTCTGAGGGACTGATGGAAGCCATTGGTACTCAAGCACTTACAGAGGGCACTTATCATTCCCCCGAAGTCATGAGTCACAAAATAGATGCTGTGTCTTCATCTGATGTTGTCAATGTAAGTGACTGTTGTGTTTCAGCACTGCATACTGTAAGGCTTCAGGCTTCTCCTAACCCTACAGGGGCGTTCACATTATAACGATAACTATAACTATATTTGCGGACGATAACAATAATGTTATGTTTATTCTAAGCTCGCGTGCTGCGTTTCAAGTGCGTCTAAACAGTGAATCTTGTATCAGTCTAATCAAGCGTCTGTAAAATGAAAACATTACATAAATTTCACTACAACTTTGCAGGACGCAAGACAATTTTGCGCTGACAACATTAGCGCTTGGTTAGCCTACCTGAGGTGATTTTATGTTACACTTTTACTGGTTACTGTATCTCATACTCACCATTTATTCCAGGAGTTGAACCAATTGTTTTCCAGATATCCATTTTCTTTAAGCTATTTTTAAAAAGAGGGTTTGTTTATCCAGTGTCGTCTGCCATTTTAAATGCACGAACCCTGAATAGATTTGATTGACTGTCAATGTTTTATCGTTTATCTGCTGGGAAAAAATCGCTCTGAAAGTGATCTCAACAATATCGTTCTCTGTATCTTTATCATTATAGTTATGGTGTGAACCTCGCTATTCTCCTGAATTAAGAACGATTTTTAAAACGACATTTTTTATAGTTATTGTTATCGTTATAATGTGAACGCCCCTGAACTCTATCATCAGCCCTGACACAAATAAGTGCAGTTAGATCAGGACCTAGAGCCAGACACAGAACACGTCCAACATTCCTTTCCTTGGTCATGTGACTAAACCCAATGAGATTGACCAATCAGAAGAGCACATATAACCCCGTTGTACTGGACAAACGTCTTTGATCTCTATCAGCACTGCTGTGAGTTCAGGAATGTAAATGACCTGTGACCCCTGAACAAATTCTACACTTTACAACTCTTGAGTCACTATAAATGATAACTGACTGTAAATATGTGTAGTCTCGTGTGCTTTCATATGAGTTTCTGGCAAACACAGATGAATGTCAGGTAATGCAAAAGTAGTTGATTTGGGATTTTTGTTTTGTCTTCTTTTTTTCAGGTGGCAAAAAAATTCATGTCTGGCAAAAAGACGATGTCTGCCAGTGGACACCTGGTCAACACCCCTTTTGTTGATGAGATCTAGTGCATTTGATAAACTCTTCTTCATTCTGAAGCAAATGAGCACACGTTCATCATTTCTGTCCTGTTGCTCTTTACATCCATGTTTGGTCTTGATATTAAAAGCGAGAAGAGTGTCTGTTTGAAATGTATAGATGTAAATGACTGAATAAAAAGCATCTGTGTACCAACACTGACAAACATTTCTGAAACATTTTGATTTGAAACACACAAACACCTTTAACACTTTATAACATCAAGACTGCTAGATTCTTCCAGCTTGAGTACAATTTTGTTTCAAAGGAAAGATTATGTTACAAATGTATAATTATAAGTAACTTCAAACATTCGAGATTAAGATTATGAGAACATTTCAGTCAATTGACCGTACGTTTTTAAACACTAGTGTAGTACAGAAGTGTAAAGAGATCACTCCACATGTGCCTTCACATTTCATTCCAGTGTTTGTTGAATCCCAACGAAAGTAAACATTCATGTTTACATGCACCCATTTTCATCAATCCGAATGATTTCAATCTGATTGCAGATTATGAAAGTACTGTTTACATGTCCCCTGAACGTTGCAATATGATTCTAAAATTCGTTTACATGTACATGAATATATTCTGAACAGAACCGCTAGGGTTGGCAGATTCGCGTAACACTCCAATGGTCATTAAAAACGATACAAAAACTAGCCCAATTATCAACATCCGATGGACATTATTTCAATTTTAACCTGCGAGTAAAACATAACCGTTTAAAAGGTTCCTGATTCACCAAATACTTTAAACATAACAGTCAACACTGCACATCTAACATTTCACTTCAGACTTAAAGTCAATATAGTTAGTATTTTCACAACATTCTTTATTTGCTTTATGTAATGTTATAAAAGAATGTACAGTGCGTCACGTGTCTCCCTTCCCTTAATAATTCTATGAATAAAACATGTTCTTGTTGTGAGTTGTGTGATTTTCAATATTTGACGCAAACATTAGATAATTTAAGACATACGCACGGCACGCAGCACCGCACTGGGCATGTGCACACTGTATTTTTAAATCCGGTTGAGAAAATATCAGTTTACATGCTTAAGTTTTTCCTCTTGATTTGATTTCTTTCGGTCTACACATCACCCCTTACAATCAGGTCAAAATTTTTCATGAAATGTTTAACTTACATGAAGGCTTTTCAGTCCGATTACAAGTGGATTATTTGGTTGCATGTAAGGTATGGCAGCGGTGGGATTCGAACCCACGCCACTCGGCCACGCTACCAAGAAATCAGCACTCGTGTAATAAAAACATAAATATCGTAGCGTTACGTATTAACTGTAAATGTAACCATATGTATAAAATGCTAATGCTCATCCGCTTTAAATGAATCAAACACTGATCGATTCAACCTGATTCATAACTGATCGAGTAAATAAACCCAAAGAATGGTCGACTACTGAAAACAAAATCACACAGAAACGTAAGTGAATGGGGTTCGTGAAACATATCGGGTTGATCAAGAACGCACATACTCATTAACTTGCAGGAGACACACAACAAATGTTCATGATATTCAAGCCCTCCGCGCGTATAGTGGAACGTAAAGAATGCTGACTTGAAAAGCAAGAATGTAAAAATATCTTTAGTGTTTGGGGCGGGCAGATTTGTTCTCGTTCACAGTGGCTACGTGCAGCGAGTCCTCACTAGTGTGGATGGATGTCATACTATGGGGAAGGTTATGAATATGAATGCACGAACTAATGCGTCATTTGTCGTTATGTTTATTAGCTCAGTGCCTTCCTGATGGTGACTGTGGTGTGAGTAGGCTCGAATGCTTGGCTCATGAGTAATAATTACAAAGCGACTTTGGAAAACGTTCATGAATAAGCTCACCCCCTTCGCTTTAGTAGAATTTGCAAAGCGTCTCCGTGTGGACGACTGCATGTGGCTGCCTATGAATGAGAATTTGATGTGTTTGTTCTTCGTACACAAACATTTGATCACCGTAAATAAATATGTTTGTTCATGCACACTTTATAGCGAAATACCCGCTGATTCTCTGAACGAATGTAAGGTATTCTGAGAAAAGGTCATTATGTGCTCCGCGCAGACGGATCAGCGTATGACGTTCGGTATCGCGAGAGCTCAGCTTTCCAATCTTTCCAATTGCTCTCGCCATATCGCAATGTCATAAGCAGATGGGTCTGCGCAGCGCCGCGTGAGGTTGAACACGCCTTGTGTCAATGTTGTGAGATCTAGTGTGAACATTGTGTGTGTGTGTGTGTGTGTGTGTGTGTGTGTGTGTGTGTGTGTGTGTGTGTGTGTGTGTGTGTGTGTGTGTGTGTGTGTGTGTGTGTGTGTGTGTGTGTGTGTGTGTGTGTGTGTGTGTGTGTCGGACACGTCGCGCATTGCTGTCAGTGCTGAGGGTTTGACACACTTCCCTTCTGATGCTTCACTCAATGTTTATTTTTCTTCCTTTTTAGGTTGTGAACGAGATACGTGATCACGCTCGTGTCGTGTTATGTCTTCGGGACGCAGTCTGCATTCATCCGAACGTGAGTTTTATACACGCGTGCTTGATGTTTTTATAGCTGTTGTGTTGTTTTTGAACTCTTAGCATTGTCAGCGAAGCTTTAAGATAACAGAATGTCTTCAAAACAAACGCTTTACACGTGCAGTAAACACTGATAAATATTTGTCAGGTTTGTAAATACAGTAGCTCGTGTCTTCTCTTGGGACAGCTGATCATGCTTTTACTGCAGTAAACATAGTACAACCATAATATTTGCAGTAAAACTGCGGTCATTCAAATGGTAATCAGTCCGCCAAAAACTGGTCAATTCATTCCATTGTACTGAGACGAACCTGTGTGTGTGTGTGTGTGTGTGTGTGTGTGTGTGTGTGTGTGTGTGTGTGTGTGTGTGTAGTGTAGTGTAGTGTAGTGTGTTGTTGACAGCAGCAGTATGATGATGTGTGAAGAGGAGCTGATGTTCAGTATGGAGGAGGTCGTGGGGGTCTCTGAAGGCTCCAGTAATAACAGATGTGTAAAGAGTCGAGTGTGTTTTGATGATGATGACGATGATGAAGATGAGCTGTGTATCTGTCCCATCACTGATGACCCCATACACCCAACCAAAGACACCTGTGAGCGTCAAAATAACCACCAGCAGCAGCAGCAGCAGCAGCTGTCCAACTCTGTGCCCAAAAACTCCTTCACATACAGAGTGAGTATTATAACTAGAACACTGTGTACTACACTATATCCTCTTTATGAAACTAAAGTTACTACACAAAAGTGACTTACATAATGAAATAATAATAACAGGATAACTGGATAGTACGGAGTGCTGCACAAAAATTTCTTTCCTGGATTTACTAATTCATGTGCATGATTTATAAATCATGTGTATTATTTAATCTACTAAAAAGCATGTCATGTGCAGGGCTTCGTGGGATGGCACTATATAATGTAATGTATTCACATGACAACAATTTAACATATTTCTGTTTTGAAGTATATGTTATTAGACAATATGAGTATATACTGGGCATACATTCAGTGTATTTTAGTATGAATGAAACACTTTATTTATAGTTTGGCAGTGTTTCTCTCTCTCTCACATATTGTGTCATTTTCATACAGGGTTTGAGACACTTTTACAGCTCTTTTGGTCTCATTTATGTCTCACACATGTGTTGAAATAAGTGGGTTTGTCTATTCCTTTAATTCAGAACACAAATGAAGATGTGCACTCTGTCAGGTTTGGCTCTTTAACTGAGAGAGGTCGGGTATGTTCACTACAACTTTTTTTCTTCACCTTCATTCAGCTTCTCTTGTGTCCCTTTAACCTCCAGCCTGGACTGCATACTCTTCTCACACACACACACACACACACACACACACACACACACACACACACACACACACACACACACACACACACACACACACACACACACACACACACACACACACACACACACACACACACACACACACCTGTGCTTTACCTGTGTTTGCTCTTTCACACCTCTACTGTACTTACTCCTCATGGTCATTATTAGTTGTTTTGTGTCAATTCATGCTGTAAATGTACAGTTAATTTACACACCGTGTTAAAACACTAAATATAAAACAGTAAATGTAGCATCTGAGCATCTGTGATTGTAATGTGCAGTATAACGCATGTTCTCCAGCAGTGTTTTCCTAATAAAAGAAGTGTACGTGAGGTTCGGCTCTGTACATTTCTCACACGCCTCATGATGTATGGATTATGTGTGTTGTGGATATTTTGGGATGTTGTGTCATTCCTGTAAAAGCACATGACTGCTTTACATAACTTCATCATGTACAACAGTAAATCACAATCCGATCATTCATGTCAGATGTCAGTGCAATGAAGTAATCACATCTCTCTCTCTCTCTCTCTCTCTCTCTCTCTCTCTCTCTCTCTCTCTCTCTCTCTCTCTCTCTCTCTCTCTCTGGTGTACATTTATCCTCTTTCATTTCAGCTTATCCATTTTCCTCCTGCTTTCCCTGAATCATTGTTTTGTGTGTGTTTTAAATACAGTATGAAAACAGGTTATGGATCATCATCATTATTATTTCATGCAGATATATGATGATGATATTGTGAACATGTGTAATATGTGTTGTTCTGCACAGGCCACATGGAAACATGCTATAGAGAAAGCCAAAGCCATGCCAGATCCATGGGCTGAGTTTCATCTGGAGGAGATCGAGACGGAGCGCTGTACTCGATACAGGTGAAGCATTTTCAGTCTTGAGTGCAGATAAGAAACACACTCTACAGTATGTGTTATATCAGAGACGTGTGCTCCTCTCTCCACTATCTGACTCTAATTTTAACCCGTTGTAACTTCACACTCGTGAAATATCACTTGACTGTCAGTGGATGTGACACGAGCGTGTGTGAGTCGTGAGGTAAAGTACACAATGTTCAAAATGAAACCGGCACACGTTTTCTTATGTAAACATTCATCATGTGAGAGGACACATGCAAACCACTATTCTAACAATCCCTTATTCCACTAAACATCTGAAACAACCACATGTCAACTGATTCATGCTGTTTTCTCACTCGTTAGATATAATGCTGTTACTGGGGAATGGGCAAAGGACGAAATATTCATTAAGATCTCCACTCAGGTAAGCACGCACGCACGCACGCACACACACACACACTGTCTCTTGTGGATGTTTTTGTGTGACAGTAATAAAAACTGTAATAAGAATACATGACTGATTTCTTTTTCAGTGCTTTGGGAAAGGAGCCATGAGAGAATGCTACAGAGCGTAAGACACGCACACACGCACACACACACACACACACTGGGGAAATAACGTGATATTTATTAAGTATTGCGAGCATTAAGACTGCTGCTTTTTTGTCAGGATAGATGTTAACATGAATATTTAAGTGTGTTTTTCAGGTTTCATATTTAATTGTGTTCTGCATCTTTGTGCATTTGTGCAGTTTATTATTTTGACCAATGACCAGACAGACAGACAGACAGACAGACAGACAGACAGACAGACGAATGAATGAATGTGAGGTCTGTATTTACATTTAGTCATTTAGCAGACACTTTTATTCCAAAGCAATAAACAATAGAAGCAATTAGAACAACACAAGGACATCAATACATAAGTGCAATAAAACTGGTCTCAGCAAGCCAACCACAATATACGAAGCTGAGAGGTTTTTTATAGGATAGAAAAAGAACTAAAACTCTGTATTAGTGAGTCAGGTGTTAGCGGAAGAGGTGTGTTTTTAGCCGATTCTTAAAGAGAGGATGGGAGAACTGTGTTGATTCTGGTTTATCTCCAGCATGTTGTGTGTTGTCATCCACAGAAAGAAGTTGTCCAACTTTTCTCACAGCAGTAACTGGAAATCTGCCTCCAACTATGTGGCTAAGAGTTACATGGAGACGGTGGACAGAGACGTTTATTTTGAGGACGTCAAGTTACAGATGGAGGCCAAATTATGGGGTGAGGAGTTCAATCGCCACAGACCTCCAAAACAGGTACATCTTCATAAAGCTGACCTCTGATCTCTGAGCCGTCACATATGTGTGTCATTCTTAAACGTATCCCATCATTCTCAGGTGGACATCATGCAGATGTGTGTTGTGGAAATGACCAGTCGTCCTGGAAAGCCTTTGTATCACCTGGAGCATTACATTGAGGGAAAGTACACAAAATATAACTCAAACTCCGGCTTCGTGAGGGATGATAACATCCGTCTGACGCCACAGGTACGGTGTGTCACGTGAAACGTCACCACGCGCCGCTCGTCCGCGCCGCTTCACGCTCTCTTTCCCTTCCTCAGGCGTTTAGTCATTTCACATTTGAGCGCTCTGGACATCAGCTGATCGTGGTGGATATTCAGGGTGTCGGAGATCTCTACACGGACCCTCAGATCCACACTGAGAAGGGAACTGACTTTGGAGACGGCAACTTGGGTATCAATCAACTTTGTGACCCTTGTTCAGGCTGTGGAGTTCACGATGATGTCTTCATGTTTGTGATGATGTGTTGTTGTGTTTCAGGTGTGCGTGGCATGGCTCTTTTCTTTCACTCTCATCTGTGTAATAAGATCTGCAGGAGTATGGGTCTCGCTCGCTTCGATCTGTCTCCAGCTGAAGCCGCACAACTTGACAGCACCAACAAACTGCTGGTGAGTGAGTGACTACACAATGTGTAAAGCAATGTTTGCCTGTTTATATTGCACAAAACATACAAAGTATACAAATAGAAAATCTAAAAGGTTTATTCTGGTGTTGTTATGTGTTGTACAAAGAGATGTTGTTCTTGCTGAGATTTTGTGTGTTGTGTTGTGTAAGCAGCAGTCGGCTCAGACTGTTCTCCGGGGATGTGAGGAACATTGCGGTTCTCCCAGGGTTCGTACCGTGTCACTCGGTCACATGCCACCTCTCCTGTCCCGTCTGTCTGAGACATCATCAGTGGATGAGAACAGCGAGACAGACTCGGTTCCATGTTCTCCTATGAGTGTTCCTATGAGTGTCTCTGCAGGCCGCTCGCCCATGGGTAAGACCACATGACGACATGTGATGATGTGTGGATATTGTGCTCTTCACAGGAAGTGATATCATGCATTCACTGAGAAACACTGCTTAAACGAAACACTTTTAAAAGTACTTCAGTAAAGTCAAGCGCTTATCTTTGTAGATGACACCTGCTTTTTAATATTATGATATGTAATAAAAATACATAATGACATTCATCACTGTGTCTTAAAAATGAAACTTCTGTCATCATTTGCTCACCCTCATGACATGGCACGTGCATAAATGAACCTGCATAAAAAGATCTCTTTATTATTATCATCACAGTCCTCTTGAACGAGTATTTTTTGGGTGAACTTTCCCTGTTTATTTCCAGGCTGGTCATTTATGAATGAACACATGAATGCAGATCATCAGGTGAGTTTTTCTGTCACAGTGGATATAGAAACACAAGTTGTGTATTATTCAGTAGTAATGTTGTGTTGTGTTTCGTGTGTTGATAGGAGTCAGAGAACGGAGGAGACAGCGGTTACCCCAGTGAGAGACGCAGTGAAGGAGACGCCGCTGAACATCATCAGGTACACATCATCACATTTCACTCAACAACATCACAACAACTTCAGCATTACGAAAAGTGATGAGGGAATCTTTACCTGTCACACTACCTGATTTAGTTATATGGGTCAGTGACAAAAAGAGGTTGGCAAGATGCGAAAATCAAAAGTCTTTTAAAAAAGCATGCATCAGATATTTTAAAATGTACTTAGTGTATTTATGTCGATTTTGTGTAATTACAAATAACATTTGCACTATTTTTTATAAATGCCAAATGGTGTAACTGCCAGAGAATAAGAAATATTAAATATTTGATCCACCTAGATGGAATCTAAACATACCCATTAAAATAAATAAATATCACACAGAAATAGATTTTATTAAAGTTATCTCAAAATCTACATTTTAATTTGTTTTTGCAACCTTTATTGGGATGTATGCTGAAAACACCGTTATTTTCTAAATCATCTTGGACAAATTATGTTTAAAGGGCTTCGAAACCATATTAATACAATAAACTAGATGCTTCTCTTTTATTCCACATTAATGTTTCTATATATAATTATAATTTTATGAAAAATACTGTTTTTTGACACTAACCAGTTACATCACTTGACCATGTTGCTTCTACAGCCAAAGGCCATTGTTTGTTAAATACATTGACACTGAAAATCAAGCATGATGGTCAACAAGTTCAACTGAAGTGGTTTTATTTTTCTTAATGATGAAAAAACATCTGTATAACAAGAAATCATCTCGTAGTGTAACTACAGTTAAAGGGTTACTTCAGGGTTAGAATAAAAATTCTGTCATGAATTACTAATCCTTAAGTCGTTTCACAACCGTATGACCTCAGTTCATCTTCAGAACACAAATTAAGATGTTTGTGAGAGAATATTTTATATTGCTTAACATGTTTAATGAAATATGCTTTAAAGCTAAACATTTCAACTAATGTTGAGGAACATAATTATCTTGGACTTTCAGAGATTTTAATTATAAAGTTGTGGATGAGGCACCACTTTCTCAAAAAAATATAGCATTGAACACTTAGTTTCAAATAGTAGTTTAGTTTATATTCCATCTTTAATTAGCATCATAAACTAGTGTTATTTGACTAAATTGGCCCCTAACAGAAAGGTTTGTTGATACAAGTCCAATGGTGTAACCGCTTACACTAGTTAACATTTCAATTTAAAATTTGACAGAATTTGACAGAAGAAACATATGGCCTTGATAGGAATATTTCAAATGAAATGTTGAAAGTTAATACTCATTTTTATAAAAATGATGATTCCTGGGGTCATACCATTTGACATGTATAGCTAAGAATACCTGATCACACCCTAGAAATGTCAAATGATTTCACTTTTTAAAAAGAGTTTCTAACCTTTGCATGCAGCTGTTAGTGTCACCAGGGGTTCTTTTCTGTGATGTCATTTCCTGTCGCATGTCGTCTTGAACAATATTTACAAAATTGCTCTTTTAATGGTGGTTACACCACCTTGACACTTCAATTTGACTTGACTCACATGATTCCCCAAATTAATTATAATATTTAAAACAATGGTGTACTTTTATTGACTATTAAATAGGACTAATGTAAGATTATGCCAAGCTAGCTGATATGGTGTTTTATTGAGAATTTCATCTTTTTTAAACAAGATGAATTTTTTGGTATCAAGTTTTTATGGTTACACCACATTGACATTCCTGCAATCATTCTAGAAATATTCTCTCAAAATAAATTAAAACCAGAATTTCAGTCTTGGTCCTCAGAAAAAAGAATGTATGCAAGTAATTTTCAAATTTCTTTCAAGATTTTAACTCTTTTAAATGTAATTAAATCACAGGGACACAATGAGTGTCACGTCATTGACCCATATATAAACACAATGAGATTGTATTGTACTTGAACACATACATTTACTATAAAGCTGCAATCCATGTGAATTCATTGAGCTGAAAACATCAGAAGAAAGTGGAGATGTGTTGATGCCATCACTTCACTGCTGTAAACATAACATAAACAACAGCAGCGTGTTGTGTTGTGTTGTGTTGATACTGGAAAACTGTGCTGCCGCTGACACTGATTGTAAACTGTAACGTGTTGATGTGAGTGTTTTAAGATGTGTTTGTGTTGAAGTGCTTGTGATACGTCATCATTCAGGGTCGTCCTCCGTACAGCAGACATTACTCTGAATCGGATGAAGACAGTGTTCGTCGGGTAACTACAAAAAAAACCCCATTTCTCAAAATCTCCCTGTGTCTAATCATAGCTGTAACCCAATCATCACTGATCCCAGATCATTCATTAACTACTGTAGTACATCACTGTTCTCATGTCTCTCTCGCTTGAGTTCCAACTTTGTGTTGTGTGAATCCCACACTATTACTCAACACCTCCATATCAGGCACACACACGCACACGCACACGCACACACGTGTGTCTCCTGGAGGTCACTGGTGAAATCCTGCATGTCATCTCCTGCATGTGACTTTTGTTTATTTGTGTGATTTACTCAAGTACATTAGACCTCCTAGCTCCTGATCATACGGCACTATAACAGACAGATGACTATTATAATAACATAGCAGGTCACATTCATCACAGAAATCTTACTGTATGATGTGCTCCAAGTATTTCATACATTTATCATGTTTAGATCCTCTTTCACACGTGGCAGTTGTTTACGAATTTACCAAATGTATTTCAAATTTCATTTTTTTTTTTTTTTTACAAAATTTCAAGAAAGCATCCACATTATTCACGATACTTAACAGTCCAGGGGTCTGTTGCATAAACATAGCCACTAAAGTAAGACTGTGTCTTAACAACTAGTCTCACTGATGATTAACAATTAGTTAGGGCTAATCAGTCCTACTTTTTAGATTTCAATTAGATTAACCTACCTTTTTATGTAACTGACTTAAATAAGTTATGACCAGATGACTCATGGTTCATCAGTTCATGCAGCCGGCCCCAGATCAATAGTGAATCAATGACATTGTTATGTCTTGTCTTGTGTGTTGTGGTTGTTGTGTGTGTCAGCTGACAGAAGAGAAATGGACGTTTTATCATTCGTCACGTTCACACATACACCGAGCGTCATGTGTGGCGATGGAGGTGGAGAGACTCAACTCGATGGTTATTGAGAGAAAAATCGGTAAATCCATCCTGGGCAAGGTAAGACCGTGAGCCGTGTGTTTGTAATGAACGCTGAATATATATATTAATGCATATTGGTGGTGCATTTGTGCATCAGGTTCATGTGGCTATGGTGCGGTATCATGAGGCCGGACGCTTTTGTGAAAAAGATGAAGAGTGGGATCAGACATCAGCTCTCTATCATCTGGAGACGGCCGCTATGTGTGGAGAACTGGAGGCTATAGTCGCTCTCGGCCAGTGTTATCTTCAGCTTCCACATCATATTTTACCTGAGATTGAGTTACAGGTCAGTCTTACACACATACAAACAAAGCTGATGACATGTACATGTACAGTATTACCATTCAGTCACTCACTCGTTCTTTATTCACATGTGTTTCATAATAACAGTTCAATTGTAACGGCCTTATCGGTTGTGTTAAAACCCATCTTGCTGTGTGAGACTAAAACAGGTAAAAGGATGAGACACATATAAGAGAGGTGTATTTACAATGTTCACACTTAAACAATCTAAAAGTCCAAATGTGAAGTGTCCACCGCTGCATACAAAATCCAAATGAAGAGCCGGAGCCGATGGTGTAGTGGACAGTGCTCCGGCATATAGCGCGGTTGCGCTCCGGGCGACCCGGGTTCGAGTCCCGACTCGAGGTCCTTTCCCGACCCCACCCCCCTCTCTCTCTCCCACCTCATTTCCTGTCCTCTCCAACACTACTGTTAATAAAGGCCAAAAATAAATCTTTAAAAAAAAAATCCAAATGAAGTGTAATCCATAATCCTAGAGTTTGTATTCCAGCAATGATTTGTTTGTGCCATGTTGCCTCCTTTATAATGACTGATCACATGACAGGCAGACAAAACATTAAAGGGATAGTTCACCCAACAATGAACATTCTGTCATGAATTACTCACTCTTGAGTTGTTCCAAATCTCTATACATTTCTTTGTTCTGATGAACACAGTGAAAGATATTTGGATGAATGCTTGTAACCAAACAGTTCTTGCACCCCATTGACTACCAAAGTAGGAAAAATGACAATGGTGGTCAAAAGTGCACTAAAACGGTTTGCTTTCCTACATTCTTCAAAATATCTCATTTTGGGTTCAACAGAACAAAAGGAATTATAAAGTCATTGGTGCTGTTTGATCATGAATAACTCCCTATTAATTGAATAGAATGTTTGGGCATACCAACAGGGTGGTGTGGTGGCTTCAGTGTAATGATGTCATGAGCAATCCAGTCATTATATAGATCAGTGCTGGCACGCCACCCCTCTCTGGCTTGACAGTCCATGGTGAATGGTAGCAGCTGATGATGATGATGAACGCTGGAGATGAGGCTGTGGTAGTGGTCTGTTGTTGGGGTTAATGACAGCATACTCCGTGTTCTCCACACCACATGATTCGCAGTTCATGACAAATGACCAGACGTCTTTGTGGAAAGCATTTCGCAGGACAGTCCTGAAATCGGAAGCTTTGTCCCATGCACCACGAGTCACAAAAAGTGTCCCGTATTTAATTTTGTCTGTAGTTTACTATTATTATTGTTATTAGTTCTGTAACATTTAATTTCATCTTCCTTTAATAAAATTTCTCAATAAAAAACAATAATAACACACTAAACATGCGCAGCGCAGGCGTTATCATTTTAGAGCCAAAGCGTGATAAAACAGACACTGCTTGAGTGCTTGCTCACTTTAAGAAGTGGTTTGATTTCACTGGTGGCAAGTTGGCAACTACCGAAAACACATCTCATACCTGGCTATCGAGAGGGAATTTAGCTTGCATCACCGCTATAAAGCAGCTAATGCACTAAAAACAAGCTTTAAACTGGACATGAACCAGAAGTATAACAGTAGTAAATTCTCTCTCCGTCATGTCCCGCAAAATCACGTCTGCTGTCCTGCAAACAAGCCTTAAGTGTAATTTATGGTCGTGCGTAGGACCTACGCCGTAGCCTACGCAGAGACGCATGCCCTATGCCTTAGCCAAACGCAAGCGCTGTGATTTGTCTGCTTCAACCCCTCCCTCTGTGATTGCGTCGTGCATTTCTGAATGAATTATCTAAATAAATTATTTGTTCTTCTGTTTTTAATAACTCAAGCTGCAACAAAAGTGACTTTACCTGCCGCTATCACTGCTAATGCTCCTCTGACAGTGTACACAACAAGCTGCTTCCTCTTCGGCTCTTGTTTTGGATACACAAGCAACACGCCTGTGGACACTGACTACTAGTGGTCATTGCCTGTCATCGCGGACAACTATGCTCAGGTATAAATGAAAACCGGCGTGTTGCCTTCGGGCGTAGAGGCTATGACCTAGGTCCGACGCACGACTTTATCAATCACGCTTTAGCCAGGTGTCCAGAATCCTGATGAGAGTTTTCAGACATCCATGATGCTTCTCTTCAGTCCTGTAATTGGGTTCATGCTGAACGTCACATGCAGAAACTCATCGAATCTGGTTTGTCTTTTGTATGTGCTTCATTACATAAAGAGTGGCTTTGCTCAAAACACCTTTAAATTAGCAACCAAAGATGATCAAAATCAATGCCCATCACATAAACGGATTCATGTTCTACGGAAATCTCCTTTGTCTTCTCCACATTCAGAGAGAGATTGTTGTCACTGCACCACCTGGCCTAGTGACTCACCTCACTCCTGTAGTTTGTCTCATCTCTATTGCTAAAGAGACCCACCACAGTTGTGTCGTCCGCAAACTTTATTGAAGAGGTTGGAGTCATGTGATGGTGAGCAGTCGTGGGTCAGCAGGGTGTAGAGGAGGGGGCTAAGTACACATCCTTGGGGGGCCCCCGTGTTCAGTGTGATAGTGCTGGATGTGTTTCTGCTGACCCGTATTGCCTAAGGTCTCCCAGTCAAAGTCTAACAGCCAGTTGCACAGCGAAGTATTGAGTCCCAGCTGGACCAATTTGTGAGTGAGCTGGTGAGGGATAATTGTGTGGAATGCTGAACTGAAGTCTATGAACAGCATTTGTCCAGATGAGTGAGTGCAGTGTGAAGGGTAGTGGCGATGGCATCATTTGTCAAACGCTTGGACCGATATTTAAACTGGAAGGGGTCCAGAGAGGGGGGAGTACAGACTCGGTGTTGTGCATGAATAGCCACTCAAAGCACTCCATGAGAATAGGAGTAAGTGCAACTGGACGGTAGTCATTGAAGCAGGATGGAGATGACTTCTTTGGGACTGGGATGATGGTGGTGACTTTGGAGCATGTGGGGACAACAGCCTGACTCAGCGAGATGTTGAAAATGTCTGTGAAGACATCAGTGAGTTCTGCTGCACAGTCTCTCAGCACACGCCCAGGAATGTTCAATTCAATTTCAATTAAATTGTATTTATATTGTGCTTTTCACAATAAACATTGTTCCAAAGCAGCTTTACAAGAGAAAAGAAAACAGGAAAAACACAGCAAAAGTAAAATTACCAAACCTTTAAGTTAATTTAATAAAATAAAAGCAGTCTCCCGGTGAGCAAGCCGACACGGCCCTGTGGCGAGGAACCCAAACTCCAATGATAAATATATGGAGAGTCGGGAGGGCCAGTTCTCCTCTGACGTGTCACAGCTGCACTCAGGGACTTTGATTAACGGTTATTGAGTAAATGTTTAAGAATATCAGAGAGAGCTTATTAAATGTGTGTAAGGAAATTGCTTTTGTTAAATCTGTTATAAGGAATGTTATGAGGAGGGAAATACTGATGGCATAATGTAACTGAGTGCGGCTATAACTTCAAACTGCTGTCATGTGATGTAAGTTTCAAAAGGTTTAAATTTCTGAATGTTGTCAGGACCCAGAGCTTTGCTTGCATTAATCCTGCTGAGGGATCTCCTCACACTGTCTGGGGACAACGTCATCACCTGGTCGCCAGGAGGTGGGATCTTCTGTGCAGTCATGTCGTTTTGTGCCTCAAAGCGAGCGAAGAAGGCGTTAGCAAGAAGATGGTGTTGTCACAGGTCTGCGGTGGGGGTTTGTAGTCCGTAATGGTCTGAATCCCCTGCCACTGGCTCAGAGTGTCTCTGCTGTCACTGAAATGATGGGATATCCTCCTGGAGTACTCTCTCTTATCCTCTCTGATGCAGCGGGATAGATTGGCCCTAGCTGTCTTCAGGCTCACCTCAACTCCAGCTCTGAAGGCAGCATTCTGAAGGAGACATAGACTTCCCCTGTCATCCACGGTTTCTGGTTGGCCTGCACAGTGATGGTCTTTGTGGTCGTTACATCATCAATGCACATGTTGATGTAGGCAATGACAGTCTCTGTGTACTCCTGGAGGTCTGTGATGTTGTTGTGTGTGGCAGCCTGCTTAAACATATTCTAGTTTTGAAGTACCTCTGATGACCCTTCTGGCCACACTTGTATCGGTTTGTGAACTGGTTTGGTGACTGTAACGAGCGGTTTGTATGCAGGCATTAGCATGACAGTGATGTGGTCTGAGTCGCCAAGATGGGTTTGTAAGATCCTCTCTGGGTGGTGTAAACAAAGTCCAGTGTGTTGTTTCCCAGAGTTGGAAAGTCTATGTGTTGGTGTATTTTCGGGAAAACACTCTTCAGGTCTGCGTGGTTGAAGTCTCCAGCCGAGATGAGAAAAGCATCTGGGTGGGCTGTCTGCTGCTCACTGATGTGCTGGTACAGTTCATTCAGTGCCTCACTCCTGTTGTTGTTGTTGTTGGAGCTGGGAGGGATGTATACAGCAACGAGCAGTATGGCTGTATAGTCCCTCGGTATATAGAACGGAATCATAAACTCCACCAGGGGTGAGCAGTGTTTGCAGACCACAACAGTGTTGCAGCACCACGCATCATTGATGTAAACACAAAGTCTGCCGCTGTGGGTCTTACGTCCCTCGATAGCTTGTTAGCTCGTCAAGCTGAATGGTGCAGTCCGGTATGCTGTTGTTGAGCTATGTTTCTGTGAACACAAAAGAGGTCTCTTGCAGTACTCTGAGTTGAGCCTAGTAGTCAGATGTAGTCCAGTTTATTGTCCAAAGAGCGTACATTAGCCAGTATGATGGTGGGGATAGCTGGCTTGTGTGGGTTAGCCGCTAGCCTAGCCCGGATAACTCCACGCTTACCCCTCTTCCGATTTTCTTGTGGCGCCTCCACTCTGGACGCGAGATGCAGTAGTGCGGGTCGGTGATGATGTAGTCCTGTTGTTCTGCCAACATCGAGAATAAACTCACGACTGTATGCGTGCTTAAAGACAGCTAGACGCGACACTGCGACTGAAAACATGAAAATACCGTTCTGTCGAGAGAGAGAGAGAGAGAGAGAGAGAGAGAGAGAGAGAGAGAGAGAGAGAGAGAGAGAAGCCGCAGCATGTGTACGCTGTGGAGTGTATGAAGAATTTGGAGAAGACGAAGGAAATTGTTGTTGACTTCAGGAGAGTACACACTCAGCATGCTCCTCTAACTGTCAGTGGTGTGACTGTGGAGAGAGGGAGCAGCACCAAGTTCCTGGGTGGGCACCAGTGTTAATTTTCACAGACATTTTAGATTTAGTTTTCTTGAGATGAAAATACTTCATAATCTTAGTCCCATTTTTGTCATTTTTGTCTAATAGTTTTAGTCGATGAAAAGTTTATGCATTTTTGTTCAGTTTTAGTCATTACTTTTAGTCAACCTGCAGTTACCAACATTCATTTTGGTAGTCATTTTATATGTAGTCTTTAAACAAAAATAGTCATAATTCTTCTCTCTTTAGACCAAATCAGTTAAGCTTGTGAGAAATTTGTTTGTATTGACATTGCTCTTTGCAGGATTTGGAACAACATGAATAAATGATGACAATTTTTATGTTTGGGTGATGAACTAAGCCATTACAGCAGTGAAAAAAATAGCAACTTATAAAACAAATACAATAGAGATACAAATTCAATAAACTTGTTTTTCAGATACAGTATGTTTACTTAACATGTATACAATTATTTAACATCTTTTGTTGTTTTAACAATAGTGACAGAGACAGGTATTTAATCAGGCTGCTGCTCCTTTAACACCGAAGGCACGCATGCATGTAATATACTGACACATATGTTTACATGAGATACTCCACAAAAAGCACATTTTAACATCTGTGTGTGTATTTGACCACTGACAACTGTCTTTGAACTCGAGCGCGTGTGCGCATTAGAGAGCTTCTGGTGTGCGTCACTCGGCGCGATTCTGCCTGTCCTGCCTTCACTACCTGTCCACTGCGGCTGCCATACTGAGAATAAATAACAACGCCCCGATCGCAATCCAATGACAGGGACACGCATTTTGAAAGACAAGACAGTTATGTATTTTTTAAATGTCCTTAAATAACATTCTAATCCTGTCTCTTCTCGTTAACAAAGACACAGCATCATTTCATCATAGTTTTTATCATCAGATATTAGTTTTAGCTTGTCAACGTCTCGTCTTGGTCACAGATAAATGCTCGTTAACGAAATTAACACTAGTGTACACATTACTGAGGACCTCTCCTGGACTAACAACACAGCAGCACTGGCCAAGAAAGCTCAGCATCGTCTCTACTTTCTCCACAAACCGAGAAGAGCCAGAGCCCCAGCCCCCATCATGTGCACCTTCTACAGAGGCACCATTGAGAGCATCCTGATGAGCTGCATCACTGTGTGGTACGGCGCCTGCAACGCGTCCTGCCGCAAGACCCTCCAACGCATAGTGAGAGCAGCTGAGAAGATCACTGGTGTCTCTCTCCCCTCCCTCCAGGACATTTATGGAACCCGTCTCACCCGCAAAGCCCTCTGCATTGCAGGTGATCCCACCCACTCGTCACACAGCTTCTGAAGGAGTCCTTCAATACTGAAGGAGAGCTTTATCCACCAGGCAGTCAGGAAGCTAAACTCCCTCCCTCCCGACCCTGCCCTCCCCTCTTCTCTCTTGCCCTATGCACTACTGAACTCTGACCCCATCCACCCCCACTTAACACGTCCGCCAGTCCTTCCACCCCCCCCCTCCCACATCATACACTGACCCGCACTAGTCACTTTATGCAGCATTGGTCTGATCCTCTTCAACTACCTCTTAAGTCAGTTAAACAGAACCTGCTTTCTTGTCACTTATCAGACTGATAAGCTCTTTGCACTACCTCACATTTGCACTGTTGTTTATTTCATCTGCACTGTTGTTTATTTCATCTGCACTGTTGTTTATTTCAATTTGCACTGTTGTTTTTTCAATCTGCACTGTTGTTTATTTCAATCTGCACTGTTGTTTATTTCAATCTGCACTGTAAATTTGTATTTTATATATATATATATATATATATATATATATGTGTAATCTGTATTTATTTTTTATTCATATCATAGTCTGTATGCACCTAGGGTCTGAGAGTAATGCAATTTAAATCCTCTATATGTATGTACTGTACATGTGACAGATTTGACAATAAAGCTGACTTTGACTTGACATTTTTCTTCTCACAGACATTTGATTATTAAAATAGCATAAGAACGCCTAAAATGGAAACTGCTAGATAGGTTAGCTTAAAAATCCGACAATGAGAGGATACAGAAGGATACAGAATTTGTTTCACATGTTTCTGTGTAAAATCCAAATTGATGACCTGGATGAACATGACTCAATCATGTTGTGTTGTGACAGGAGTCTGAGGACAACAGGAGGAAAGGTTTCCGGTTCCTGCTGCAGGCCGCTGAGGCCGGAGACAGACCGAGTATGATTCTAGTGGCACGAGCATTTGACACGGGTCTAAACCTTTCTTCTGACAGGTGAGAAACACATCACCTGTGTTTATGAGCTGGATCACATGTGCTAGTGTTTCAGTGAATTTGAGAAATGTCAATAAACCCCCTCCTTTGATTGAAATGTGTTTGAGAAATAAAGGTTTTCCTTCATGACACAACATAACACACGATGAGTTAAGAACTTTGTTTGAGTGCCATGTTGTGTTCTTACACACAAAGATGACTGATGAAGTGCTGTGAAGTGTGTGTGTGTGTGTGTGTGTGTGTGTGAGAATGAAACACTGGGGACGTTCACATGAACTCTTTATTTTGGATTTGAAACCGCAGGACTATGGACTGGACACACGCTGTGCACTGGTACGACTGCGCTCTTAAGATGACCGACTACGATGAGGGCGGAGAGTATGATGGGATGCAGGATGAGCCGCGATATCTTCTGCTTGCTCGATTGGCTGAGATGTACCAGCAGGGAGGTTTTAACCTGAACGCAGACCCTCAGAAAGCAGGTGAGCGCATCTCCTGTCATTTCAACTGCTTCACAACCCAGCGGCAACCACAGCCGTGTTTATTGTGCTCCCAGGCATAGCATAGGTGGAAAACGCTCCTGAAACGGATCCGGACAGCGAGACATAAATGAACCGTTCAAAACATCTGAATTTAAATTGAGCAGCGCGTCTACATAACCGAGCTGTACACATCACAAACACTCTTGCTTCCATATCTTTAATGCCAAACATGCTTCATTCGAATCCTTTCCGCTCCACGAACGCTGCTTCTCTAAGTCGCGTCGTATAAAGACCAAGAGCAGGTTAATAAATAAACAACACGGGAGTGGGAGGGAATGTGAGTCATGCTTTCGGAATTGGGACAGGATTTCCCCCCAGTTTTTTGTGGGATTGGGACAGAGAGGTTTGAAAATCCACTGTCGTGTCACCCTGTAATGTGTTCATGTCACAGATCACAAAAGCGGAGTAATGTTAAAACTCCATACGTCTGTTGTGTTCCAGGTGATGTTTTCACGGAAGCAGCTGATGCCGCTATGGAAGCTATGAAGGGTCGACTGGCCAATCAGTACTACATGAAAGCGGAGGAGGCGTGGTCTATGATGGAGGAATGAAGCTGCTGATTTGCTGAGATCAGAGGTTTCTACTTTTCACCTGGCTCGTGTTTACATGATCTTTCTCAATGCCTTAATGCTTTTCTTGAGTCAGGCACATTGACTTTGAGAAGTTGTCTGGAATGTCACCACAGAGGATTCTGTAGTGATGTACTACATACACAAACTCTTTACATGAACGAATAAATAATAAATACTAAAGGTTGAATGATAGTACGTACATTAGCAGGTAAATTATCTCTGTAAAGGCCGACTGGATGTCGGGACCTTTGAAACGGTTTATCAAAATCTGTTAATCTGTGTTGGATTTTTATGGATATGTGACCTCAAAAGCTGTTTTAATGTCAGGATTTACCCGATGTAAGGAGTGTACTGTTGTGCATGTGACTTATTTTGAATCGTTTGTTTTAGAACAACAATGGAAAAAATAAACTTTTATTTGTGCTTCTGCATGTGTGACCGTTTATTTTAAAAGCCGGCGATTTAAACTCAAAACAAGGCATCAAGTAATTGTTGTGTGATTGTTTATTTTGAGTCATCATCAAATCTGTGACCTTGTGTCATAAATGTGACTAAAATCATGAGGAGTGTAAATGTGTAAAACCCAGATCTCTTGAAAGAGAGACCTGTGAGTGACACTCGTCCATTGGAAGATAGGAACGTGGAAGTAACGTGTCGCGGATCGCTCTTTAGATCCAAACACAAACAAGGCCTGTATTCTTAAAGATTTTGAGAATCCTTTAAGAAAGCTTTTAATTCAGCTTAAAAACTTCTACGTAGGAGTCTTAGCTTAAAAGCGATTCAGGACCAATCTGAGAGCAACTCTGAGCCAGGAAAAGACAAAAACCTTTATCTTAGTGAGGAGGCGGGGCTGACCCTGTTGCTATGTATGACACAGTCTTCTGAAGACTGGTTGATTGGTTGGCCAAGGAGGAAGAAAGAGCACTTTTTTTATTAACAACATATTGAATATAACATAGTATATACCAAAATTATAAACATATATATTGTACAAAAAAATAAATACAGACACAACAAAACAACACAGCAATACAAAACACACAGAGCGCTTTTAAGTATTGTCATTAGTTTGAATTTACACACGTAATTTTTCCTGTTTTACTGTACTCACACACACACACACACACACACTCACTATATACATATATATATATATACATATTCTTTCTTTTTTATTTAGCGTGCTGTTAATGTCAACATATTTAATTTGAACATTAACTTGAAGATGTTAGCGTGTCTCTAATAGGATCGGTCACAAACATGAACTCTGCACGATCTAACGTGTTACAAGTGTCTTATTAACTCAATGTCATTTTTATAGCGCTTTACAATTTGCATTGCATCCAAGTAGCTGTACAAGCTAACCAAAACCAAGAAAAACAAAAGTTAAACACACATAAAAATGATAAAAATTAAAAAGAATCTGATAAACCTTAAAAGTAATATGGAAATTGTCATCATTAAAACACATTTCTTCTCACTTTTTGCGTTTTATCCATTTTCTCTGCTGCTAAAGAAACTCTTAAGCCTCTTAAAAGTCCTTTTCACTGCTCCTAAAATTTTGGAACTTAAAAGCTCTTTTAAGGGTTAAGATGCTTTATGAATTACTAGGATATTTTCTGTCATTTTAAGGGGAAACGGCCACATTTCTAAGAATTTTCTTAGAATTTTGCCACTAGGAGCAACTCTTGCACAAAGATTTTTCATGAATACAGGCCCTGTTCTTTTATTATAAGGGTGTTTATAAACAAAAATATTGTTTTCCAAATAAAAGTGGCTTTTATGTGTGTGTACATGTGGTTGAATGATTTTCTATGAAGACTACTCATGAAATAAATTTTTAATCTATCCCTGTATAAATTATATAAAAATATGTCCTACTGACTGCAGTTGGTTGCTTAGTTCATTTTTTCCCATTCTTTGTTGTGAAATCATTGATTATTTATTGATGAATTACTGATGTTCAAAGAAGCATGAGAAACATGAATACATGCATACTGTATATTTATTTCATTCTACCTATTTATTTATATGAAAATCTGCTATTTGTGCTACATCTTAATCATCTCAAATCATCTATCTACCCACCCCCCACCCATATACCTACTCACCCATGCAACATCATTTGCTTCTGTATAAAATGCTTTCAAAACATTTGTGTTCAAAAATATAGTGTTGTCTGTGTAAATAGAAGAATGGATGAGACAGATCTACTCTCAAAGCTAATCAGCGTTACGTGAAGAGAGATGACTGACCAATATATGAAAATGGCAGAGAATTCTTTTTATGGAAAAAAGCTTTTCAGTGCTGGAGAGCGAAAGAACTGACATTTTCTTTCTTACCTCAAAAGGAATAATATTTGCCTTTTGTTCAATTAGTAGCTGATCTGTTTCCTGTAAAAGGTCATAAATAACAGAATTTGAGAGAATGGTACTAGGACACTATTGCAAAACAAATGTAGTAAAAATATAGACATTGGGTGCAGCGGCTTATCGACAAACATGCGAGTAGAATAGAAGTCATCCACTCACATATTTATATATGATCGTACTATAAATGTTTTATAAATGTTTTGATCAGTTTGTGGATGGCACTGAACAGTGGTTTGTTCTGATAACTTTCTTACATCATAGAAAATGTCCTCCTCTTTTTTCAATCAAGTTCTTCAACACTGACTGAATCAATGATTTCTTTCTGAACCTGGTCTCATACACAGCACAGGGGTATTGTCATGATGGCTCTTCACAAACTCTTGCTATTAAATTACAAGCACACAGTTCCATAAAATATCATGATATGCTGCAACATTAAGATTTTTACTCATGGAAATCACTAAAGTCATCAAACCTGTTTATTAAATAGGGTGACACAATACTTTTGCCAATATATATATATATATTTGTTCTCTCTCTCTCTCTCTCTCTCTCATTCTGAAGTTAGAAACACATTTTGGATTGAGTTTATATCTCTCTGTTCAAGGTTGTTTCCTGTAAGTCATGTCATAACCTCTTCTTGTTTGTGTCATACACAGAGAAAGTTAACACAACAGTGTTTTATAACATTTGTGTGTTAGGTTTCATACAAAACTCATAGGTCTTAATACAAAATGTAATAATCTTTGTCTTGTAATTCTTGGGTTAGAATTTGAATTCACATCACACAAAATAATGAAACAGATTTCACCCTGCATCGCAAAACTTTCATTTAAGATTAAGATTAGACTCTACACTTCAGTATTTGAGTCGGTTTATAAAACTGTAGTGCTGTGATACATTTCACTTCACAACTGGAAAATATTTAACAGGACAGCACTCACACCTGTTTTGTTGGATTCAAAGTGCTGGAGATCACAAGGTCTGTTCTTCCCTTTGCTTGCAGTTTTGTGCTGAGCTTAGTGTGTGTGTGTGTGTGTGTGTGTGTGTGTGTGTGTGCGTGCGTGCCCTGCTGTAAACTCAACACACAGATACACACTGAGAGAAACAGACATGTCTGACAGCAGCAGCAGTATGAACTCTCCCAAATCTCACGAAGACGACAGCAGAGAAGAAAAGCTCTATGGAAATGTATTTGCAGAACTTGAATCTGTAGATCTGCCCTTAGAAACGTCTTTAGGGTAAAGTCATTTTTAACTCTTATAAAACGCTATATAGAGGAAAAATATTCAAAACTTTCTGAAATTACATGAGAATAAACTGCACAATTACTAGAAATTTGTATCTTTAATATTATACAATTTGCATACATTAAACATTTCAAACATTTTCATTCAAGATGTTTCCAAATCTGACTTTGCACCAATTCTGTAGAATGGGCCATGTACAATGTTTCCTATATGTTACTACTCCCATTTTCTGTGCAATAGTCTTTATTTTATATATGCATATTTTTTTCTTTTATATCTTTTTACACTGTAATAATAATTTATAATTTGTCTCGTCTTTGTGTTGAATGTGTGTAGCCTACTATATTGCGGAATGACAGCGTTTCCATAAGACGATGTTATGCGACTTACGTTTATTTTTTATTCTGACCATACTTCTTGTTTTTAGGTTTTATGGCAGGTTGCAAACAAATGTTAGAGGTGCATGTTGACACCTACTGTGATGAAAGAGTGAAGAGAAATGTCTATTTCCTTATATCTTTTCATATTGCCTAAACATAAACTGACTCACTTGTTTTCCTGCATTTGGGCCATCATATAAGATATTTACTTTATGGGGTGGTTTCCCAGACAGGGATTATTTTAAACCTAGATTAGGCCTTAGTTTAATTGGGAAATTTAAGTAGTTTTAACAAACATATCTTACTATAAACATTACTTGTGTGCATTTTGAGACAACACAAAGGCACTGATGTATTTTGAGATATGTCAGTGCAAGTTGTTTTCAGTTTGGACAACTCTTACATTTCTTTTAGTCTAGGACTAATCTAAACCCTGTCCAGGAAACCACCCCAATGTGTACTAAATATGTATAATACCCCTTACTAAAATGAACTATAGTTATACTACATTAACCATGGCCTTTTTTTTGGTTTTAACTGTTGAAAAACCATGGCTGATTTTCCTAGGGACTTATAGCCTATTATTATAAAGCCTATCATAAATGTGCGATGAATTAGAAATATCAACTTTGATTCATATATTATGTATCATAGTGTGGTAAATTTACATGTATATGTTTCTTAATATCTTAAAAGAGTTACCACAAAGCTGAGCCACAATTTAACAATTAAAAAAATATATATAATAGCACTTTATTTTACAATCATGGTCTATGTACAATGCACTTACTGTAAGATACCAGCCTTAAACCTTACTCATATTAATCATGCCATGCTGTAGTTTACTTACTCCAGTGCAGGGTCAGGTCTAGGGGAAGCTAGGAGATCACAGAGTTTTCTTGGACCCCTCCATAAGTATCCAGCTGACAATTAAAATAATTACAAATGAAATACTTCTTATTAAATACTTTCCAAATCCTTGATTGTATTATCTATTAAACAATGTCTGTCAATTTAATCACAAAAAAGTATAAAATTATGCATGCAATGAACTATGATTATGTATCTATCTGCCCGACCACAATAACAAGGCTCCAGTTACATATATTCTCAGTTCAACACAGACACAATTCAAAACAAAACACATTTTTAACACAAGGAATTGTCAAGCATTGATTTAGGTCAGTTTTCTCAGTTAAAGGCTGGGTAGACGTCCATAGTTAACGATATATACTTCTTTCTCACATTTTTTCCCCTACTCGTGTGGGAGTCTTGCCCTCCCCAATATGGCGGCGCCGTTGACGTGGGTCACAGCGCATTCTGTCGGTGGCGGTCTGTCAATGCATCTCTGTCTGTATTGCCAGTGACGATCGCGCCATCATGGCGGACAGCGAGAGTCTGGAGACCGTCACCGAACATGAGCGGATCTTACAGGAGATCGAGAGCACGGACACGGCCTGCGTGGGCCCGACGTTACGGTGAGACACGGACACGGTGTGCTGTGTTTAACGTTTAACGGCGGCGGTGATGTGCGACGTTTCCTGCAGTGTGATGGATGTAAACAGGCCTTTGTTTGCTAATGCTCACAGGACTGTGTGACATTTCTGACACATTTAAGTTATTCAGTAATCCGCCGGTCGAGTCTCTCATCTCATCTGATCTGTTGTGGCGTGATTTCGTGTTTACAGAATATTATTTTCTTACACGAGTGTCATGTTACTCAGTAAAGATGCTGTACAGCTACATGAAGAGCTAAGTTACCTGTTCCGTATATGACAGAGTAATATCTCATTCATCTGTGTTTGTCAGTAGGAGTGATCGTGTGATCTGCTGTGTGTCGTTTTATGTCAACAACAAATATGAGTCATTTGTGTCTGTGTGTGATGATGTGATGTACTGAGGTGAAGCAGCACAGATCGCGTGACGTTTCGTCTGTCTGTCTGTGTGTGTGTGTGTGTGCGTGCGTGCGTGCGTGCGTGCGTGCGTGCGTGCGTGCGAGAGTGAGAGATCGATCATCATGATGAGTTGATTTCCTTGTGTAAGTTCAGCTGAAAGCTGATGTAACGCATGTGGGTGTGTCTCATCTGATTCAATGGGTCATGAAATCATCATTGTCATCGTCAGCCATGTCAGATGTTTGCGTTTACATTGATGCTTTCTTTTAGAGTAACTTACAGTACATTCAATCTGTATATTTTTGATAAGTATGTGTGTATTCACAAGGAATCGAACTAGGGCTGTCAAACAATTAATCGCGATTAATCGCATTCAGAATAAAAGTTTACATAATATATGTCTGTGTAATGTGCATATCAATTTTGTACTTATAAAAACATACATAGGCCTATATATATTTAGGAAATATTTAGATGTATTTATTTATATTTACCAGTAATTGAAATTATATTTAAATGTTTATTAATTTTAATATTTTTCATTGTTCTTAATTATATGAATGTATGTGTATGTTTTTATGAATACAATATATATATTATGTAAACACAAACATTTATTCTGGATGCGATTAATGGCAATTAATAATTTGACAGCCCTAAATTGAACCCATGACCTTCTGAGATAGAAATGTGTTATCTGTTCTGATTCGTGAGTTCAGTTATGATGCTGATTTAAACACAGCTGTATCGTATCATCATTATGATCATTGTCTTTAGATTTCTTGAAATCCTGCTGTAACACATAAATTCTGCAGTTCTTCATGTCATCATCTGATCTACATTACATTTATTTAACAACTTACAGATGAGAGAGAGCATTCATCTAGAAGCCATGTTTAAATGTGGGGCCAGAGCTGAAGAAAGTTGAAGAAAAGTTCACCCCAAAAAAATGACAAGTCTGTCTTCATGTACTCACACTCAAGTGGTTTCTATACATGTCTTTGTTCTGATAAACACAGAGAAAGATATTTGGAAGAATGCTTGTAACCGAACAGGTTTTGGCCACCATTGACTATCATAGTAGAAAAATATCTTAATAGACTTCTTTGTTCTGTTGAACGCAAAAGAAGACATTTTAAAGAATGTAGGAAAGCAAACAGTTCTGGTGTACTTTTGGGCACCATTGTTATTTTTCCTAATATGGTAGTCAATGGGGTCCAAGAACTGTTTGGTTACAAGCATTCCTCCAAATATCTTCCTCTAACTCCGTTGATCCCAGAAAATTGCCTTCTGTGTGAACGCAAACGCATCCCGAATTGATCCAGAGATTGATTCCGGAAAAGGGACCTAGTAACATTAACGGGATTAGTCCCGGAAAGTGCCTTTTGAACAAAAGACAGGAGCAATGCCGTAGGGGCTGTGTTTTAGACACTCATGTATACATCCTTTATTATTTGGCTATGAAAACAAGAGTTAAGCAATTTATTTTTATCAGTTATTTAAACACTAAAAATACTATTTGTGTTATATAACATCCTAATCATCAAACTGAAAGTAAGAGAATAACGTTGTCTGATTTTCCACACAGTTTTAAAGTTTAAAATTATATTTAATCATATTTGTTCACACAAAAATAGAAAGCGCTTAAAAAATGTACTCATCAAAAACACTGTAAACAATCTAAACATGATGACCATATACAGATCTGTGTCTTTGTGTGGTCTTAATAGTATTATGTGCAGTCTGCTTTAGGTTTTTCATTTTAATTTGCGAGCTTGATCTGCAATGGTTACAAAGTCTAAATGATAAAAAACCTTTCTTAAACTTTGTTTTATAAAAGTCACTTTTTGAGCTCACGTTTTTGCTCTTCATATTACTGAGAAAAATACCCTGCTGCAATATCAGTGCATTTTGTATTGCAGTATCAGTTGCAAAAAAACCTTTGTTACTTAAAACTCTGCAGCCTTCCGATATAGTTGGTATTGAGGCTCTGTAGATGTGCACAAATTAAGCCTAAATTATTTATTTTCATATGAAGATTTATATTTTTTATCTTATATTTAGTGTAAGTTGGTTGGGCTATAGCCTACCTTGTGTTATACGCCTCATTCTTTGTTGTTCTGCATTTACCAATCAATATATCAATTAAAAAGTATTTAATTTGTTTTTTAACTGACATCTTTGTCATTTAAAAAGCAACAATATATTTTGCATAATAACAACCTCAAAACGGAGCTTATTTGGGCATATTGGCACTAAATATAGAAGGAATGCTGTAATAATATCAAACTGCGCTATTAAGCCATTTGTAGCCAATGAAGTGAAACGAGTCACAATTCTTGTCATATTGTGAGTGTGTTTCTCATGTGCAGAACACGTTTACCAGCTGCATGAATCTGAATTCAAATGAGACTCTAGCAGCTGTGCCTCTGTGAGCTTTGAAATACTTCATATTAGAAGAGATTGGTTGAGTTAAGAGTTTTCCTCTCTTTGGTTTGGCATGGTAGGTTTGACATGACATGAGGATGAACTATGTTTTTAACATCATCGTAGATGTCAGCTCATTATATTTACATGAAGAGAGAGAGAAAATGAGATTTTCATGTCCATGTTCATGAATGCAGTGATAATGTGAAAATCAGATGAGCGTGTTTGAATGTTTGATTTTATATATGAATAGATACAGACACACAAAGACATGATGACATCATGACCTGATTCAAGCTCTGCTCTGAATGACAGAAGATGTGTTGTGTTGTTTGTCAGATGTAAAGTGATCGTTGTGTGTGTGTGTGTGTGTGTGTGTGTGTGTGAGTTGTAAGAGGAGACTCTGGTGTGTTTAGGGGTGGACGTCAACGCATCATGTGTTGAAGTGAATAACAGGAAGGAGGAAACTCCTGATGAATGTATGTGTGTACTGAGACAAAGGAGGATATCCCATTATGTGTGTAACATGTTGACCTTCTGATACACAGAGGAAACTGTGTGTGTTTGCTAGAAATCTTCCTCAGCAGTTTCCATCAAGTGTATGTCATGTTGTTGCAATGAGTTTTGTGTGTTTGAGGTGAATGAAGCATCACGTGTGTGTGTGCTCTTATTTTCATTGTTTCATGTATGTTTGACCGATTTAGAGACATTACAAAGACAGAATACAGAAATCTAGATGTGTTGTCATTCACAGTCTAGACATTGAGGCGGTGTTGCTAATGGCAACAGAGATTTAAAGGAATAGTTCACTTTAGAATTAAAATGTTATGATTATTTACTCCCCTTGAGTTGTTCCAAATCTGTATAAATGTCTTGTAAATGTGTTCTGATAAACACAGAAAAAAGATATTTGGACGAATGCTTGTTTTTGGACCCCATTCAAAAAGTCAAAAGTCAAAGTCAGCTTTATTGTCAATTCTGCCACATGTACAGTACATACAAATGGAGGATTGAAATCTGATCCGATCTCTTAATATCAAAAAATTCAAGTAGGTGCATACAATCTACAAACTCTGTTATACTGCAGGAAACGTCATACTCTGTTACAGCCATGAACATTATTAAAATCAAGAGGTGATCGTGCGTTTGCAGTCATTGGTCCGAGACTATGGAATAGCCTCCCATTATCTTTACGTTCCTTGGTTTCTATATATGAATTCAAATCCAAACTCAAGGTCCATCTTCTCGCTCTGGCATCGTAACCTTTATGTTTTATGCTTTTATTTTATTATCTTTATTATTATTATGTGCTATAATCACTTGATTGTGTATGTTTCCTATGTATGATGGCTTTGTAAAGCACTGTGGTCAACCTCCGTTGTGTTTATTTGTGCTATAATATACAACAGTGCGGATGAAATAAACAACAGTGCGGATGAAATAAACAACAGTGCAGATTGAAATAAACAACAGTGCAGATTGAAATAAACAACAGTGCAGATTGAAATAAACAACAGTGCAGATTGAAATAAACAACAGTGCAGATTGAAATAAACAACAGGGCAGATTGAAATAAACAACAGTGCAGATTGAAATAAACAACAGTGCAGATTGAAATAAACAACAGTGCAGATTGAAATAAACAACACTGCAGATGAAATAAACAACAGTGCGGAGGAAATAAACAACAGTGCATGTAGTGCAAAAAGCTTATCAGTCTGATTAAAGTATTAAAGAGAGCAGGCTTGTTTAACTGACTAAGAGGTAGGCTCAGACCAATACTGAAGAGGTGGTGAGCAGTCCAATGTTCCATAAAGTGCCCCAGAACTGTTTTCCTTTCCTACATTCTTCAAAATATCTCATTTTGGGATCAACTGAACAAAAAAATTATATAAAGTAATCCACAAACTGTTTAGTTACAATTATTCCTCCAAATATCTTTCTCTGTGATCATCAGAACAAAGACATTTATACAGATTTGGAACAACGCAAAAGTGAGTAAATAATCATAACATTTTAATTCTAAAGTGAACTATTCCTTTAAATCCAGCCTTCGGTTCAGCATTAGAAAGAAAGAGCCAGACAGTCAGTTTAACCAGCCACCCATGAGCTACTTAATGAGTTGAAAGATATTTCTGTAGTTCTGGTTCACAAACACATGAAAGAGAATTCTTCTTATAGTAGGAATCATCTCTGAATCAAAGCTCATGACATGAATCTGCTAAATCTCAACATGATTTCAAATTGAAGTAGTTGTCATGAATTCAGTCATTGTTTCATGTGATCATATTAAGAACGTATTTCTAATCATTCATTTTCAAATTAATAACATGTATGCTGCCCCCGAATCGTCGCTCCGACCTGGTCGCCTTGTTGTGGTGGAGCGGCTTCAAGCTTGTTGGTTTAACGTCATAAACCGACCTTCTACGATCCCGATTGTCGCAATGGGGGAAGGGAGACGGAGCCTTCAAGTGGACTAAACGACTGGACTCCCTTCTCAAGATCCGGCTTGGTTGAGGATAGTCACGTCAGGCCTGTTAAGCCGCACGCTGACGGAAAAATTCTTGCAACGACTCAGCCAATGAGAGTCCCAACCGGCTTAGACGGGAGAAGACGCTCGCCGGGCACTAGGGCGGATGGATCCTCGAAGGGACTTGACGACAATAAAAGCCGGAGGAACCTACGCAGTGCCCCGGACCGACTACACGTCCTAACATACAACCTAAAAAGTGGACTAAAGGACACCCCGACCAAAGACCTAGTCATGAGCCAGATCAGCAGGTTCAAATACGACATCATCGGCCTCTGCGAGACGTGAGCGAGGTCAGAAACAAGAACAAAGTGGACCGACACTGGAGACGAGCTCATCATCGGAGCAGGAACAGGACAGCACCTCGCTGGAGATGTCTTATTTATTATCTGCAAGAAGATTGCTGACCGAATCATTGAAGCCGAAATTCACTCGTCACGGATCGCCATGTTTTAGATCGACATTGGCAAGAAAAGGCCACTCCTCATCATCCAAGTCTGCGCACCATACTCGGGATATAGCGACGAGGAGATTGAGAAATTCTATCAAGATGTCGAGGCCCAACTGCGACAACCAGCTTGCCAAAAGCTTGTCATTGGAGACTTCAATGCTCAAATTGGACCAAAGGCACCCAATCAACGGTTTATTGGAAAGTTCACCAGTGACACATGGACCGAAACTGGAGAACACCTGGCGGACTTTGCTGAAGGAAACTGACTCTTCATCACCAACACCTTCTTCGACAAACCGAAGACAAAGTGGTGGACATACCAGTCGACGAATGCCAATAAGACACAACATGAGATAGACTTCGGACTATGCTCCGACAGACTGATGGTCCAAAACGTGAAATTCCTCAGTCGACTCAACATCGGCAGCGACCACCAACCAGTACGATTCACGCTCAAAGTCGCGGTGAGGACGTGCAAGAAAAAGATCAACCCAAAGGCCAGCCGCACATTCGACTCAGACCCAAAATCAACAACAGCGACTGGAGGACGAACGGAACCCTCACAGAGAAGTTCGACAAATTCAAACTCCAGATAAATAAGTGCGTGGAAGACTCATCGACGCCAAAGAAGGAGAAACCGTGTCAGCTCAGTGAAGAAACCCAACAACTGCTGAAGAAACGAAGCTGTATGGATCGAAAGACCAACCTCGTAGAATTCGTCGAAATCAGCAAACTCATCCGACGAAAAATACGAGAAGATCACGACGCCTTCCGAACCAACAAACCCCTGAAGGCCGTTAAAGGAGGAAGGAGTCTAAAGAAATGCCGATGACAACTCCAACAGCAAACCGCGACCATGACGGCGTTGAAAGATGAGAATGAAACACGACTCACCAAGCGGAGCGACATGGAACAGCGGTGTAAGGAGTTTTACACCAACCTTTTCACCTCCAAGATAAGAGTTCCGCTATAGGTCGACAACCGAGAAGATGAAGATACCCCCGACATCATCCCACCTGAAGTCAAAAACTCAAAAATGACAAAGCCCCTAAACCGGACGGCATCACCAATGAAGTACTGAAGGCAGGCGGAGACACCCTCTGGAAAGCCCTTGCCACACTCTTCAACGACTGTCTCCAACAAGAAGATGTGCCGGACCAATGGAGAAAGTCGATCACCGTCATCATACCAAAAAAAGTGCTTGTTAATCGGATGACAAAGCGATTAAACGAAGAACAGCCACGCGAGCAAGCTGGCTTCCGAAGTGGCTTCTCGACGACGGACCATTTACAGGTTGCCAACCAAGTATTGGAAAGAAGTCGTGAATGCAAAATCCCACTCTGCATGGTCTTCGTCGACTATCATCTTCCTAACACTGGATTGGGACAACTGCTGCATATGGATCGATGGGGAGAGGCTCCATCACCTCCGATTCGCCGACAACATCATTCTCTTTGCCTATGACGTACAGAGTGCCGAGCTGATGCTACAAGAGCTCAACACCGCTAGTGAAAAAGTCGGCCTCCAAATCAACAGGAACAAGACCCAGGCGATGAGGAATAACCACTGCGCCAGTGGAACAATCACGCTAGAAGGCCAAACCATCGATTTTGTAGATAAATATGTTTACCTGGGCCAACAACTCACCCACGACCACAAAATCGACGGCGAGATCTGCAGACAACGCAGCGCAGCATGGAACAGCTTCAAAAACATACAAGAAGTCCTGATAAAAACTAAATATGTCAAAGCTCGCACCCAACTCTTCAACTCCACCGTTCTACCTGCACTTAACTATGGCTGTGAAACATGGACGATGCGAGGAATCGAAGAGAAGAAACTTAAGACAACACCGAGAGCGATGGAATGGCGAATCCTGAAGATTCGACTCCGAGATAAGGTCCGAAACGAACACATCCGACAACAAACCAAGTTCAAGGACGCCTACAAGGATGCCAGAGAGCGGAAGCTCAGATGGGCCGGACACGTGACCCGACAAGACGACAACCGTTGGACAACTCGAGCAACATTCTGGTGGCCCTACAACCTTAAACGATCACAAGGACGTTCTTTCCAAAGAAATGGAAAAGTCGATTGGGAAAAACTGGCAGCAACTAGCCAGAAATTGCGAACTCTATGAAAGGCGGCTGAAGGACCTGCTCCACCATAACGGCAGATGAACCGGGTCTTCAAGTATTCAAGTAAAAAAAAAAAGGACATTTTAAGGGTTGGGTATTGAAACCTCCGGTGCATATGAGCGCGAGGTCTGGCTATGACTCGGCGCAGTATCACTTCCCTCAGCGTCTTCTGTGCTGTGAGCTGCTGTTAAGAGCAGCAGCATGTTCCACACGCATCCGCAGATAACTCGTAAATTAACATGTGCAGTGTTTCCAAACTTACTGAATGTTTGGGCATATACATATAAATTAACACTTTGTCTGTAAATGCACGTAGTTTGTTACTGAGACAGTAGTTTGTTCCCCTGCATTTCAGACATTTTGCCTAAACACATTAATTTTGCAAATTTTTGTGACTTGAATCTGTCTTTTTTATTATTATATAGGTATGTGTCCTAAACAAATTCTGTAAATTTTTGTTTTTTTGGTGCATCAATCTTGCGCTGCACTCTAAGCTGTACCCTTATAACCACCGGCTGTCACACACACGCACACGTGCTATCAGTCGACTATAGGCAAGACGTGACAATTCTGATTCGACTACGTAAATCCTTAGTGGAGGACACCCCTAGTATGCTTTATAGTTTATTGTGTGTTTTGTGCAAAATTGTGCTATAGACAATAAAAGTGAATCATGAAGGCACAACCTTATTTAAAGACAGAACAGACAGAACTTTGAATAAACGTTTGTTTACTGTTGGTTAGGGTCAGGTCACAGGTGAGTCACATGAAACGGCAGGTGGACACACTAGTACACAAGCCCAAGCTACAGACAGTCAAAGGTTTACATGATGAGTCCATGAATGAGGACTGATAATAAACATGTCAGTTCTTCTTCTTACAAACTCTGTGTTGTGTTATTTTCCAGTTATCTTGAGTCATAATTGAACAGACTGACTAAATCTTTATAGCTTCATGAAAGAAGAATAGTGTTCTCTCATGATTTGAGTTCATCATGAATCAGTCTGATGTGTTTCACAGGTTTATGTCACTGAGATTCATCTATAGGCCTATAGCATTGTTTGTGTGTGTGCGTGCGCGCTTGCGTGTTCAATGTTGTCCACCAGGGGTCATTCTTCAACAAGTAATGATCCTCTCATGACGACACTGAACTCAATTTATTACACACACACAGAAAACATGATGTCAGACTCTGAATACACACATCACACTGCTGTTATATTTCCAGATGTTGTGAGGAACATGTCTGTTGGTTCAGCAGATGTTTAATATCAATTCACATGTGTCAAGATGAAATGCTCTTGCTGGATGTGCCAAGGCTGCACAATTTACAATCTAATTGTGATCATCTGATTAGAACTGTGATTTTATTTTTACCCAAATAAAAAAACGTTGCCATAATTTATTCATCCTCGGGTTATTTCAAACTCCTACAGAGATTTTATGAAGAGTTTTTCCTATTTAAGGGTTTGTGTTTCGGTAAAATTATTATTGATTCTGCGAAATACTCACAACATTATTCACTATTTTTCCTATTTTCTTTTGAGGAAAATGAACCAATAACAATAAAGATGCAAAGGATTATTCATTTTTCAACAGCACAATACTAATGTTAGAACATGTGCTTAAGAAGAGTTCAGAGAAATGAATATATTTTGAATGGCTGTTTTCATGTGTGTCTGTCATTAGAATTGGAATGAAATCACCACAGTACATGATGGTTTAAGGCAATTCTTTGGACTGCAATTCTTCTTCTGTGGAACACAAAAGATGATTTTGAAGTTCATGAGGTCCAATGTTGTTTGGTTATCAGTGTGCTTCTGAATCTTTGTGTTCTGTAGAAGAAAGAAAACTCTTGTGGTTGTTTGTACAGCATAAAATAAAGATGAATCTTCATTAATAATCTCACAAACACTGACTATTGTTATTTTGGTTTATTTTCTCCTTGTTTGTTTGAAATGGTTTCTCGTGTAAACCTGTTTCTAATTCTTGATTATTGTTTTGTAGGTCTGTGTACGATGATCAGCCCAATGCGCACAGACGGTTTATGGAGAAGCTGGATGCCAGAATACGTAACCATGACCGAGAGATCGAGAAGATGTGTAACTTTCATCATCAGGGCTTCGTGGACGCCATCACAGAACTGCTGAAAGTACGAGCGGATGCTAAGAAACTGATGGTGAGAAGACATGACAAACAACTGATTTATGATTGATTTGGAATAGGGTTGTGCCGATGGACGATATCATCGTCCATCGTGATGGCTGACCGACATCCCGATGGAGAGACACCATCGTGATGCCACGCCCCCGCCCCGCCCGCTCCGCTGCGAGTCTTGCGAGTCGACACCATAGACTGTAAAAAAAATACACGCAAATCCTAGTCTATAGACTATAGTTAACCTAAAATCTTTGCAGGAATTGCTCTGTAAATTAAATTGAGAATATTACTATATGCTATTTTAAACACTAGTCTATGCCAGAGATGTGACGTGTGTTAGTCTTTGAAAATACTGTGTCAGGCATTTGATCTTGACATTGTTAGATTCTTGTCTTTTTTACATGTCTAACACTGTACATTTAACTTAAAATATTTAATTCTGTACAAAAAAACAGGCCTTATTAATGAATTATTAGTGGCCTATTGTAGTGTCTCGGGAGATCGTGCTCATTGTTACATAGCTCTGTGGCAGTGGCGGCGTTTCACCAAAGCTTAGGGTATGGCAAAATTTACTCAGGCCATACAAAAACGAACCATAAAGTAACGAAACCATAAGTTATACCACATCAAATATAACCAAAATATGTAGAAGAATCCACAAAACTGAAAGAAAGTAGTAACAAAAGATCTACTAATTTAGACTTCAAGCGATTATCACAGCACTTCACGAAACCATCTACCATTGTGTGACAATCACTCCAAACCTACAGCCATGTTGTCATAACCACCCCCCACCAACGACTACGTCAATTGACTACGAATCTAAAATATAGTCCAACCATTAAATAAAATAATCAGCAAACAGGATTAAATATAAAACATGTCTTACCTTGTTGCGGTGCAGTTTATTATATGCTAATGCTGTCACAGCTAGTAAATCCAAAAAACGCGTGGATGATTAGTGCAATAAACTGCGACTGCGCAAAAATGTATTTCTGCACAATGTTCATTCTTTTGTTATTCACAGATAACGTAACGAATATTATATATATATAATATTATTATACATCTGGCTGGGGCAAATTAGATTATGTGACTCTTAAAATAAAAAATAATAACTGCCAATTTAACACCATTAAAGAACTACACTACCCATAACCCTGAAGAAAGATCCTTATGATTAAACTCCATTCCGTTTCAACACAGCAACGTAAACAAAGTATTGTTGTACATTATAAATGAAATACAATAAAAATAGAGTGTAAATGATTCGATTTATTACAATTATTAAATGGATGCCAACTAATTGGGAAATTAAAGACCTCCCCACTACCGCTAAGCTTAGGCTACCATACACTTGATTACTAAAGCCCTGTTAGCCATCTTTGAAGCGGTTTCTTCATTTTATTGAAAATAAATGCCTGTGTATGATCTAAAATGTGAAAATGTAGACGAGCGAGTTCAGCAAAACAGGGATTCGAAACTGCATTTCCATGGTTTCAAAACTACGTGCGACTTACTCACTACGCCATTGAAGCTGTTGACGTAGATAAGTTGTTTGTACACACTAAACTACACATGTTTCCGATGCCTATGCTACAAGAACACATCAGTTTAATATATTTTAATTATCTTTTATGCACACTTTGTTTCAACTATTTTATCTGAATGCTAGACACAAAACGCCGCCCCTGCTCTGTGGCTATACTGCACTGAAGCGGCAGTTTAAGATATAAACCCAGAATTCAGCGAACGTCAATTAACTTTTGTCTGGTTAACAAATACCTTTAAAGACAATTTTCCTTGGCCATAATACCAACGCCATTGTATCAACTCTTTAAGTAGAAGGACGCTACTTTCCCCCCCCCTCACGTGCAACCTATTGGAAAGCCCGGATGATGAAATTATAGTATAGAAATTATATTATATTTAAGAAGAAAAAAAAAATGTATTAATATAATATAAATAAAGTAATAAAGTAAAATAACGAAAAATAATTATATAATAACGAAAAAATTTAATAACCCCCAGTAAAAATATAGTAAAAATAAATTTTTACTGTAAACATCGTCAACTGCCAATTTAGGGGACATCGCCCAACCCTAATTTGGAACTGAATAATTATCATATTCAACAACACTTTTGTTTGTCACCATGTACATCCAGAATAAACCCTGACAGACCATCCGTCTGGCTGTACATTATCCCGTGTGTTTTTACATGTGTTGTTCATTAGGCATGTTGATATTTCATGTGCAGCGATATAAAACTGTTGTGTTATCACTTTTAGACGTGATGCTTTTGTGACCCTGAATCACATGCCAGTTCTCTTTTAGCTCTGTTTCCAGTTCCCCGAGTGAAATCCGGTCACCAAGCGAAACCTGTAATTACAGCCGCGTTACGTAAAGCATATTCAGATAACAAGCATCGCCAAGGTCGCCGGCTCTTCATTGTTTTCACGAATAAATGAGATTTTGAATGAACCCCAGAAAGGATGACCTAATGAGAGGTAATATGTGGGAAAGTCTGGCGTCCCTCACATCCGAAGTTCATCAGCCCCCCAGAGAAGAAGAAGAAGAAGAAGAAGAAGAAGAAAAACAGCGTTTAATGACCAGAAAGCATTTCTCCTGTACAATGACTGGCACATTGAGCTCATTGAAGTTATCCAGATGGGACCACTGGTCAATTGGGTCATTGATTTGAATTGTTTGACAGAGCCGGAGGAACAAGCAAAGTTCAAAAATCCCAAGTAAATTCGAGAAGTTTGTCACAGAATCTGTTGGAAAGGGCTGTCAGATGCGATTAGCGGCCACAAAAGCTGCCGGCCGAGCAAAAGTTCAAGTTCCCTCTGCGCATTTAATCTGAATTTGTGCGTCTTTGTTCTTGACTCCTCATGGAGTATGATCTGATCACAGGGGTGAGCAGTTACAACGGGGAATTCTGCCCTTATTTGCCTAACAAACGTGATATTATGTTTTAAGGGCCAAGTGAGCGACACCAACCGAAGACTTCAAGACGCCGGACGAGAGGTACGACACAATCTGCTTTTGTTCTGGTGTCTGCCGTTAGATTGCGCCGTTTCATTAACTCGCAGAGTTTTACACACGTTTTGACCTTCTCTTATGTAAGGTGACGGCCCAAACCGAAGAGGTCATCCGCTGTCGCGTTCAGCAGAGGAACATGGCCACCACCGTGGAGAAACTGCAGCTCTGCATCCCGGGTGAGACGTCGAACGTGGCCGCTTGATGTTTCTGTTCTGGGGTTTATTCTTACACTAGTGAACGCACTTCTGTCCTGTGTTTATATTTCACTGTCTAACTCATTTAAGTGAAGAACGCTGCATTCTGTTACAATGCTTTACACATAGATGATGATCAAAAAACACCTTTTAGCTTGTGGTGACGCTTCTTTCTGAAGCAATAAGAAAAGAATCTTTGACAAAGAACCATTTGTGTCGACAGAATGTTTCAGTTTAATTAAATACAGCTTTGTCTCTTGAAATCTTTTGTTTCTGCAGTTCTGGAAATGTACAGCAAACTGAAGGAGCAACTGGAATCAAAGAGGTAACACACTGGGATTTATTCAGAACACGACATGCTATAAAACAAAAAGACTTGTTTGAATTAATAATAAACATGAATTAAAGACAGAAAACACATGGAGTGCTGAAGACCAGCAGAACCTAAACCATTTCTCATGTTTCTATCATGCTTAAATATCAGTGTTGTTGTTAAAGGCAGAAAAAATAGTAAATCAAAGTTTTCTTTATTATTATTATTATTATTATATTATTATTTAGATGCTCAGTTACAGTCAATAAGATCAGAGATCTTCATAAGAACAATGACAGCAAAAATGCAAACTGTTATCAACAAGTCTTTTGACTGTTTAGTGTGTTGACAAAATGTTTTATGCTCTCCTACTTGTAAGTCTCTTTGCATAAAAGCATCTGCCAAATGAATAAATGTAAATATAAATGATTATTTTGTGTGAATAAAGACTGTTTAGTTGTTTTAATAATAACATTTTTAGTTTTTGACAGTGTTCTCTTTATTAGGACAGGGGGTGTAAACTTGCTCTAAAACAGGCTTACAGATCAGAATGCCTAAATAAAGTTATTACTCAGTAGGGATTAGCTAGTCTGTCTAAATGTTGAGTTTTTATCCTATAATTGAGGGATTATATCTGTCTCTATTGATGTGCTGTTCATAATGTTATTTAATCCATGACCTCTGCAATAGAGCTCTAACATAAAGGACCTAAATAGTTCGTTTTTTGTCTACTTTGGGTAGCTGTGTTTTATTTTATATTAATGTGTCATGATTTCTTAATCTTAAAAACTATGAATACATGGCTTGTTATTTATTGTATATGTTATTATTGCAGTGATTGTGATCATGAGGGCTTTATTTTCTCTTGTGTGTGTTTTTAATCGTGGTAAAATCACTGTAACACACAGTGTCCTCTCAGTGTCTTACTTTTACATTTACATTTACATTTACATTTACGCATTTGGCAGATGCTTTTATCCAAAGCGACTTACATTACATTTTACTATACATTTGTACATTTTGTATAGTAAGCAAGTGGGGGGGTAAGCAAGTCTTTTAACTGAAATATGCAATAACTTCTTCCATTGCACTGTTACTTAGATAGCTTCTGTCCATAATTTATTTGCACTACTCTATATTCATCGCACTGCTGCTCACCATAGCCTAACTTATCATTGTATACATCCACCTGTAAATTTCTGTTTATAGTAATAGCCATCTGTAAATTACTTATTTATGTAACTTATGCAACCACTGTATATCCTGCACTTGCTGCTATTGCTCTTCTGGTTAGACCTAAACTGCATTTCGTTGCCTTGTACTTGTACATGTGTAATGACAATAATGTTAAATCTAATCTAATCTTATTACTGCTTTCATTTGTATTTTCCAGATATTACTCTGCATTGAAAACTATGGAGCAGCTAGAAAACATTTATATTCCCCGAGTGAGTCAGTACAGGTTCTGTCAGATCATGGCCGAGACGCTCCCAAAACTCCGTGAGGAGATTAAAGAGATCTCCATGTCTGACCTGAAAGACTTTCTGGAGAGTATCCGCAAACACTCGGATAAGATCGGAGAAACTGCTATGAGACAGGTGACAGTTTTTCTGATAAATCTATTAAGAGTAGAGCGGTTCGCAACTCTTTTTACTTCACGTGATTTGATTTTACCTTCAACAATTCAAAGCATCAACGTATCAAAATCAAGCATTAAAACAATCCAACAGTGTGAACATCAGCTGAATAAGAACAGTTTGATTTCTCTCATTAGCCAATAAATCATCACACAAAACCATGTGACTATGTGGTGGTTTGGCATTTCTACAAGCCATTCTACAGAAAATATGAATGATGCTGTTTGTTGTAAATGTATATGTGTTGTTGTTGTTGTGTCAGGCTCAACAGCACCGCACGTTTAACAGCGCCGTACAGAAGCAGGTGACTCTCAGCTGTCTCAGCGGTCTGAACAGACGCACGTCGCTCCATCACAACGGCTTGAGCCCTGAGGAGACGGCAGATGAAGACGACACTGATGATGAGGTTTAACACATTTAAACATGACATCACTACTGTCCATGCGTGCAGTAGAAGCAGAGTTGTTGCCTGTCAAGATCTCTGGTGAGGAAATATTCATGTAAATAGTGTTTCTTTTTTCTTAAGGTTTTGACGGCCCAGGATCTGGTGGATTTCTCTCCTGTGTATCGCTGTCTTCACATCTACACAGTTCTAGTAATGTCACCCCACACAAACACAATATAAGAATAACGTGTTATAAAAGCTTGTTTGGATTCTGCATTAGATCTTTTGGCACCTCCAGCATTATTGGTTTATACAAGCACAGGGATTTCCAGATTTTTGACTGTCACAAGATCAATATTATTTTTGCCCTAAACCAAACGCAAACCATCGCGAGGTGCGGGCGAGTTCAGAATCAATCCGTTGTCATTTAGTGAAGGGGTCGGAGCGCAGCGTCCGATGGGACTGACCGAGCACTAACCCCCGTTCACCACAAAAACAACACTGTCAAATCTGAGGGAAGCCATTCAGATTGTGCACAAACTGACCGTGGGACGAGTCGATGCTTCATTTAATGAGAATACGAGAGCTTTTGACCGCTCAGATACCCGAGGTGCTGACAGGGGACGAGCGACTATCTACAGCTACACAGAGAGAGAGAGAGAGAGAGAGAGAGAGAGAGAGAGAGAGAGATGTTTATGCAGTGTAATTCTCTGTGATTTTTCAGTCAGTGATCACCTTGAAATAAGTGTTTATACAGTTGCATGGCATGAACTTTGACATGATGTGTGGAAGACGTCACAGATTCACCTGCTCAGGGAATCCACCAATCACTGCTGTTTAGTGACACACACACGTCAGATATTTCTGTAGAATTCTGCTGGTGAACTGCTCTGGTTTACTTGATAATAAATGTCTCTCTAAATATCTCTCTTCCTGTGCTTCTTCCTGTGCTGTTTCTGTGCTCTTTTACATGTTGCTTAAAGGAATAGTTCACTTTAGAATTAAAATGTTATGATTATTTACTCACTTCGGAGTTGTTCCAAACCTGTATAAATGTCACAGAGAAAGATATTTGACCAAACAGTTTTTGGGTCCCATTGACTACCATAGTAGGAACTATAACTTTAGAATTTTTTGTTTCAGTAAACAGTTCTGCTGCACTTTTGACTACCATTGTCATTTTTCCTACTATGGTAGTCAATGGGACCCAAAAACTGTTCGGTGACAAGCATTCGTCTAAATATCGTTCACTGTGTTCATCACAACAAAGAAATGTATACAGATTTGGAACAACTCGAGGGGAGGAAATAATCATAACATTTTAAGGTTTCACTCTTCTCTAAAATACTACCTTTAAAGGACTGAAACCTCATGTCCATTTTCATGTTTCTTTTTCATAAATCATTACTGTAATCTCCCGTTGTGTTTCGCCAAAAAACCTATTGAAAGAGTTGTGTTCTTGCATGATCTCAAATGTTTATTGATGTGTTTTTAGGGGGACAGAGAGACATTTGAGAATTATTACAGAAAGCAGAGAAAGAAACAGGTCCGACTGGTACTGCAGCCTCAGTCTAACATGGTTTGTGTTCTTTCTATCTTTATATGCTTGGATGTCTTGATGTGTGTTTGTGTGGTGTTTGTTGAGGGTTATGTGTTTTTCAGCACGAGACGGTGGAGGGCTACAGGAAATACTTTAATCAGATTGTTGGGTGAGTGACATGCATTTTTTATTCAATCGGGGAAGGTTGTCAGTGAAAACGTCGCTCGCTCACTCTTCCTCTTCTTCAGGTTTTTTGTGGTGGAGGATCACATATTACACGCCACGCAGGGTCTGGTGACCAGAGCCTTCACGGACGAGCTGTGGAACATGGCCCTGTCCAAAATCATCGCCGTTCTCCGTACGCACTCGGTGAGTGTTTCGGGGGAGGCATTCTGATTTGTCTTTTTGTGATTGAAAGTCGCTATCAGTGGGAGAGAGAGGCGGCCTGACCTCTTTGTTTGGATCGCAGGAGTCAGGCTGTGAGCTCCAGCCGCAGGCTATTTGCATAATCCCTGAGTGATTTACAACTGACTGAGCCTGCAAACACACTCTCAGTCCTGACACTTTAGAATATTCACACTTAATCTGCTGTTATTGTTGCAATCTGTCCTCATTAGGGCCGACTGACCTCTCCATTAGATCGCGCTGAAAGGAGAAGCTCACCAGGAAATACTTCAATTATCATTCCAAACGCTCTGTTTGCAAAATAAACTTCACTGAGAGACGCACCTCTCGCCTCCGTTCGGCCGCGTCTTCCCCGACAACTCTTTCTGAACCGCTGCGAACATGAGACTTTTTTTAAACCGCGTGCTCTTTAGTGCCGCTTACACGTGTGCATACTAATCTTTTATTTTTAACATAGAGTTTATCTTTCACATGGCCTGATATTAAACAACTACATGAAAAATAAATATCACAATTTTTATAATGAACTTATTTTCAACTGTTAAATTATAATAAAGTAAGATGTTAAAGTTGAGGTATAGTTTTGTATGACCGTAAACTGTAGACATGATTTCATCAGCTGACTATCACTGCATATTAAGTGTTTTTACTCTATTTTCAATTCAATTAAATCTTTGAAATAAATAGCAGTCATTTGTTTATAGTCAAACTTTAAGAAAAATATATAATATACTGAGAATGATCTTGATTTGGTCGTGTGTGTAGTGACGCTGTGGGGTGATTTACACACTGGTGGCCTGTGAGAGGCAGGCCAGTGCGTTTTATCTGAATGTTTAACAAGAGAATGACAGGAGCACAAGAGGTCATAAATCAAACCTGAAGCTTCTGTATAATCACAGTCAGTCAGTCATTCCTTCACAACTACACATGACCTGTCTGAACACATCATGTGAGCGTGTTACTGGACAACAGCTGTCTGTGAGGATGTGTGTTTGCTGTGTGTATTGACCTGTTCAGATTACACAATGTTTGTGGCAGATTAATGCTCATTCTGTTGTATTTTTAAGTGTCCTAATATTGTATTGGAGTCCCCAACAACAGTCAATAAATGCTGTCATTTTCTCAAAATATGCAAACGGTTCAGGCCAAGTGGTTCCAAGATTCAGTTTCTATAAACCCATCCCTTACACGAGCCTACTGTGCTCCGATTGGTCGGCCACCCCAGTCTGTTGTGATTGGTCTTTCTGCATAGACGCACAACTACATTTCAGCTCTGCAGACTTATTAGTAACTTAGACAAAGATGATTAGTACACAGAGATACTGTAAGGTTACAATAATGATGTAACATACATAATCATAATCACTTATGTAAGCGAAAGGTCAGTAATGGTATATGCGTTAGTCACAATGCTAACGTATAATGAAACATTACAACTTATATGCGAAATCTATCCACATCCTTCATCATGAACACAAGCAATAAAACGTCAGACACACTACATTAAACGACACATTTTTAGACAATAGTGGGCTTCACACGTCTATTAATCACACTTACAGGTTTGATTCAGAGATGTTTATTGGTCCAAATAAAGTCGTGCTGACCCATCTTACATTGACAAGCGTTTAGCAAATCCCTTTTTTGATGAACAACTCGGAAGATGGTTAACATTGAAGGAAAGCTACTTTACACACTGCCATGAAGATGATTTTAGAAAATCCTCTTTAACAAACCCAGTGTCTACTGCAGTGGTGTGTTTATACTGTCTGTGTCTTCATTCACCAACATTTCTCTTTTATCACTCAATCTGGATTTAATGGTTATTATAATGTGAATTGATTTTAATGTAAACTATAATCGTGTGTGGGTCTGTACTGGAAAATGTTAATCAAAAGAACACCATTGAATCTTACTGGAATATGATCTGAAAAACTGAATTCTGTACTGGTTTGAATGGTAAACAGCTGATGGTTCATTATAGTGTTTGAAAATGTGAAGTGGATATTCTGATCGAATCATGCATCCCGACACCCCACATCATTTATGAATCACTACATGAATGATGTTAAGATCAAACACATTCATATTCAAACAAATCAAATTCATATCATCTAAAGGGTGTGTATGGCAGTGGGTGGGCTGTCAATCATCAGCTCATCAACAATCATCTCTCTCTCTCTCTCTCTCTCTCTCTCTCTCTCTCTCATTTAACCTCATGGACCACTGGGGGGGCTGGGGTGTTATTTAGATGCTAATGTGCCCTTAAGACTCATTAAGACACAAGTATATTTGATCAATACATGACTGACTGTGAGCTGCCCATTTACAGGCTAATGTTAAAACCACCAAACTCTAGCTTATAGAGACGCTCATATTCACCTACAGCCCCCTCCACTAATGTTGGCACCCTTGGTAAATATGAGCAAAGAAGAAGGCTATAAAAATGAATCTGCATTGTTTCTCATTTTGATTTTCCTATATTAGTGGAGGGCACTGTATATGATGAATGAATAATATTCTTTCTTATAATAAAATTAACAATTAAAACTATTTTGTATTGTAACGTTTTAATGAAAATGTTCACTCTCATTGCAGTAATGTAAAAAAAAATCCAAAACAAATTTAGAGCTTCAATGTTTCATTGTCACTAAAAGAATGTTATGAGCCACATGTTATTGTGGATGATTTGTGACCTGGACATGTTTCTCCTGACATTCGCACACAGTTGTTGTATTTGTTTTTGTGTTTGTGATGATGTTGATGTTGTGATACGATCAGTTGATGTCATTTGCTGTGTTTTTCAGTCGTACTGCACTGATCCTGATCTGGTTCTAGAGCTGAAGAATCTCATTGTTATATTTGCAGACACTTTACAGGTATATTTTCACATTTAAAAGGTGTGTGTGTGTTTTAAAATAATAATCACTCTCTGTACATGAAGTACATGATTTAACATGTGTGTTGTTGTGTGTTTGTAGGGTTATGGGTTCCCTGTGAACAGACTCTTTGACCTGTTGTTTGAAGTTCGAGATCAATACAATGAGACATTGCTGAAGAAATGGGCTCTGGTGTTCAGGTGAATAATGACTTTACATCAGTCAGCACACTCAAGTGTGTGTGTTTGTGTGTTTTCATGTGTGTTGTGTTTTGTTGCAGGGAGATTTTCGAGCAGGATAACTACAGTCCCATACCTGTGGACAATGAGGAGGAATATAAGGCTGTGATCAGCCGCTTTCCCTTCCATGATGCTGAGATCGAGAAGGTTTGACAAACACACACACACACACACACACACACACATCTTTATCTGTACATAAGTTTTTACACGAGATGTATTTGAGAAGTGTATTGTGTGAATGTGATTTCATGTGATTCATTTATTTTGATAAAATATTATAGGCTTTTGTTTGTTAGTCTGTTAGATAAAAGCGTCTGCTAAATGAATACATATGAATGTATTACTGATGTTTTTATAAATAGTCGAAGTAGAACAATCTAAACTTCACACAGAGTCAACATGAAATTAAAACGCATATTTTAACGCATATTATCATATTGTTAACAATTTATTTGTTATTTTACAGAATTTTGTATCCATTTAATCTTTTAAATTGCTCTGATTAAATCACGTTTAATAAATATCCATGCTTTTCCATCAGTGCTGGATGGATCAGATCGAGTCTTATAAACTATATTATTTTAAAACACGTCACTTTGTGTGATGTTGACTTTAAATGTGTTGTTGTTTTCTTTTGTTATTGAACAGCAACAGTTTCCAAAGAAGCTGCCCATGTCACAGTCAGTTCCTCAGATCTACGCTCAAGTGAAGGAGTTTATTTATGCCAGTTTAAAGTTCTCTGAGTCGCTCCATCGCAGGTGAATACACACACACACACGCACGCACGCACGCAGCAGTCAATGGCACCAGCATATACTGATAAACTGAGAGACCACACGCACACACAGACAGTTTGGTTTTTCATGACACACATGACAGCAGATCTATTCTCCAGATGTTTCTCTTAAAATGAGAGGTTTCAGTAAAAAGAGCATCAGTATCAGACGGTGAGATTGTGGAGGTGATGTCTGGGAGATCTTGAACCACCGTCACATTTCTGCGGTCAGTATTTGTTCTCTTTAAGCTCTGTGGCATTTGGCTGGGCACTGCCAGGGCTCTGTGTTGTGTTTTCCATTGGAAACCCAAATTCTTTTCCATAGGGTCAGAAGTACAGTCGTGTTTAACTGTGCCTTCATCTGACACCATCACCTCTTTAACGTCTTATGTTATCATTTATAGAACATGAACTTGAGTCTCTGGGATTCAAACCCATCACATTGCTGTTGCTTTGATCAGGTGTTTCTCTTGACTTGATCATTGTGAAGGACTGCAGATTTCACACTTTTCTCCCAACTCACTTTTACTGTCACTACAGCATGTACAGGTAAATGGTGCGTGTTCCAGACATTGGACATTTAAGAACAATAACGTTTTCTAATTTTCACTTTTCAACGCTAAACTGTATATAGATATACAATATGCTAAAACAATAAAAGAAATGTACATAAATACACTGCCAGTAGAGTCAACTGTACAATACGTAAACATACGTTACACAAGAGATGAATTTGAGGTTGATGTATATGTATTGTACATAATGAGAATCGTGTGTTTCATTAATGATCAAATATATGTCTTGTAGTGTATGAGTTACAGTTCGGCAGCCCGATGTCTTGAGCGAAGAAGCTGTCGTGATGCTTCTGTAGCGTTGACCTCATCATGGTAGCAGTGACAGGAGTCCATGACTGAGGTGGCTGGAGTCTTTAATAATCTTTTGGGCTGTAGATGACCTGGCGGGAGGGAAGTTCACTGCTGGGCCGTTCGCACTATTCTCTGCAGTGCTTCGCTTCTATAGTGCATGTGTAGAACGATCTGAGGGTATTGGAGCCCATTCTGAATTTTCTCAGTTGTGTCAGGAAGAAGAGACGCTGATGTGCTTATTTCGTTCCATTGATGGTGATGGGGCTGTTTTCTCAGTTCTGTCTGCTGAAGTCCACGGCAATCTCCTTGGTCTTTGAGACATTGAGAGAGAGGAGTTCTCTCCGTGAAAAGACGGAGTGTTGTTTGCCTCGAAATGAGTGAAGAATGTATTTCGCTCGTCCGTAAGAGAAGCGGGGGTGTTTTTCTTTTGATTAAGTCAAGAGAAACACTTGATCAAAGCAACAGTAATGTCATGGGATTGAATCCCAGACTGGGGCAGTCGTGGCCTAATGGTTAGAGAGTCGGACAGATGCTTGTAACCCAAAGGTTGCAGGTTCGATCCTCAGTACCAGCAGGGATTGTAGGTGCATGGGGGGCTGAATGACCAGCGCTCTCTTCCACCTTCATTACCATGACTGAGATGAGACCCTTGAGCAAGGCACCGAACCCCCAACTGCTCCCCGGTGCACTTGGACGGGTGAATAAGTATAGAACACCATACTATGTCACTTCACTTCTTCTTCTTTTAAAGTCTGTGATGTCACAGGCTTCTGTTGTCAAAGGAATTGACTTTGAGTTTTTCGGAGGAGGTAGCAGGAAGGTTTTTGTTCTTCTGCGTTACCGGATTTCAAAGTGGTGGTTCGTGTGTTTAGTGGCGCACGAACATCGGCGTTAATCCACGCTTTACTGTTGGGGAAGATCCGCATTGTTTTGCCTGGCACCACATCATCTATGCACTTCCCGATGAAGCACGTCACGGTGTCTGCGTAGGCCTCGATGTCATCGTCAGAGGCAGATCGGAACATCTCCCAGTCCACGTGATCAAAACAGTCTTGAAGCATAGAATGTGATCAGCTCTGGATCGGTTTAAGGTAGGGAGCTTCCTGTTTGAGTTTCTGCCTGTAAGCCGGCAGCAGCAGGACGGAAGAGTGGTCTGATTCCACCAAAGGGTGGCAGGGAAAGGGTTTTAAAGGCGTTGCAGGAGGGGCGAGTAACAGTGAGTGTTGTGTGTAACATGCTGAAAGTATCATGGTGTTATTGTCCTTGTTGAAGTCCCCAGCAACAACAAGCGCTGTTTCCTACTCGCTTACATTTCGTGGGGCAGTTGTGGCCTAATGGTTAGAGAGTCGGACTCGTAACCAGAAGGTTGCTGGTTCGATTCTCAGTACCGGCAGGTAACAACTGATGTGTCCTTGAGCAAGGCACCTTACCCCCGTTTGCTCCCCAGGTGCTGCAGTGTTAGCTGCCCACTGCTCCCGGTGTATGTGTGTTCACGACTTGAAGTGTGTGTGTTCACTATTCACTGGTTGGGTTAAATGCAGAGGTCACATTTCAGGTATGGGTCACCATATCTGACAAATAGGTCACTTTCACTTTCTATACAGATCCATAAGTGAGTGGGGATGTACACAGCTGCAATAATGACCACATTAACATGAGCTATTCCAGATCAGGGGAGCAAAAGAGAGCTAATGAAAAACTCCAACCCGCACTGAGAGTAGTAAAGTCATGATCAGTTAGCCTCTGTTCATAATATTATAATTATTTCTTGTGTTCCAGCTCGACTGAAATCGACGACATGCTCCGTAAATCCACCAACCTGTTGTTGACCCGGACGCTGAGCAGCTGTCTGCAGAATCTCATCAAGAAACCACACATAGGATTAACTGAGGTGTGATGAATGACAGAATTCTGTCCTGAGGTGAACCTCTGCTCATCTTCATCAAAATACTGTGCTTTACTGTGTTACAGCTGGTTCAGATCATCATCAACACCACTCATTTAGAACAAGCCTGTAAGTACCTGGAGGATTTCATCACCAACATCACCAACGTCTCACCGGAGACCATTCACACCACCCGACTCTACGGCCTCTCCACATTCAAGGTAAACGTCATTCACAGACACAAGCTCAGCGAACATCGCTCACAGATCAGCTGTTCATGTTGTGTGTTTTGAACACGCGTGTGTGTTATCAGACTTTAAACTGTATGTTGTGCAGTATTAACATTCATCCCAACACATCTAACAAAAAGCCCTTCATTTCTTTATTGTTAACTGGAACACAGAGGGATTATCCCATGATGCACCTTGTGATGTTGGGAAAGCTGTGAACTAAGAACTTTGAACAGATTAACTTAGAACATACTTTTGTTTTCATCTTGTTGGTCAGCACATAATTCCTCTGCTTCCATATGTGTTGATTATAACTTGGCTATTAGTTTTTAATAGAAGAGGAAATGAAGAATAAAAAGATTCTGTAGGTGTATGCAAAATCCGCTTTTCCCGTTCATGTTACATGAAAGAATCCAATCTGTTGTGTCGTGTCAGGATGCGAGGCACGCGGCCGAGGGTGAGATCTACACTAAACTCAACCAGAAGATCGATGAGTTCATTCAGTTAGCAGATTATGAATGGTGTATGGTGGAGTCAGATGGCCGGGCGAGTGGATATCTCATGGATCTCATCAACTTTCTGCGTAGCACCTTTCAGGTGTTCACACATCTTCCGGTGAGTTACAGTAGACAAGACAGCTGACGCTTCAGTACATGACCACGCTTTACACTTCACTTCTGATGTTGTTCTGTGCTCAGCTGACAGGAACAGTAAGAGTTTAAGGTGGAAAATACAATACAATATAAATATAAATATGTGTGTGTGTGTGTGTGTGTGTGTGTGTGTGTGTGTGTGTGTGTGTGAGAGAGAGAGTGACACAGACACATGAGTGCAGCTCTCTCTGTATCATACGGCTGGCCTGTGGTGTTGAACTTCCTTTTTCAGTTGCTTATGTTTGAGTTGGTCACAGTGGAAGTGAATGTGTTTCTTTCTGTCAGGCATGCTTGAGTTCTTTCCAGTTTTTCTTTCTCTGTCCATTTATTATGGCTATACTTTCTTTCTTTCCCTGTCCATGTTTTTGTTTCTTGGGGTTTCCGCTCAGAATAACAGCAATGATCATGCGTCAATGTCGGTAAGTAGACCCTCTTTAAACCCTTTAGGAGGAAGAGTAAGAAATGACAGAAGAAAGAGTGCATGTTGATGTGATGCTTCTCTCTGATGTGTTGGCATGATGTGACCTGAGATTCATGTGTTCAGCTTGTCAAGTACAGAAGATGTGTCTCATATCAGCTCATCTCTCATGAGAAACACACTTACACATGCGCTTTAGCCAGTTTACATTAATGGAGGGAGTAGATTTGATGAAAGGACAGGTGTGGTTTTTCATCTTGTCCTGTCAAAGTTATTAATGGACTTTCATGTTCAAAGTAAACAGCTTTTCCTCACGGAAGGTCTGCATTCGGTAAAAATGAGCTAATAAAATCTTTCAAATTCACATTTCATGTCCAGTTTTTTTCTCATGAGGTAAATAGACATTTTATTAACGGGATAACGTACAGGCAGCCGGTTGTTATCATGAAATAAGCCCCTTCGGTCAGTGTGATGAAAGAGTGTCCGCTACCTGTACGTTATCCCTTACATAACACTCACCTCATATGACAGCAGCTTCATCAGACGACGGTAGTGTGCGTTCAAAATATAAAACATGATCAGTAATGCAGTATGTTAACCTGTGTTGTGTTCAGGTCTGTGGCTTTTTGTTTCCAAAGAAATGATGCAAAAGTTTTTTAATCCTCAGACAATTACATCCGTCACACACATCAGATTTTCTTTTCTAGTAAATGTTTTAGAAAAAACAATTGCTGATCACACTGTCATGAGATGTTCCACCTGACACATTGGAGGAGTAATGTTTCTAATGTGCTGTTATAATATTATAACTCATGAGATGCTGATGGATGCGTTCAGACACTCATCATGAGTGTTGCTATGGAAACACATTTTGACAGCATCAGCAGCTCGTGGAAGTGTAAATGATGACAGTCAACTGCCTTAATAAAGCACGCGTGTGTGATGATGAGAAAACACAGTAATACTGACTGAATAATTCATTTGCACAATATTGTTTGATATGATGAGCAGGCGTGTGTGTTGTTGTGGTTCTTCAGCATGTTTGTGCTGTTTGCATGAGTTCATTTGTGGTGGTGTGATCTGATGTGTTATTACGGACTTTCATCTCTGGATTATTATCATCTGTGACCGCTTGCGTGTGCGAACTGAAATGATGGTGGAGTTTTAAGGATGAAGAGACTCTTGGCATCACTTGCATTGCATCAGTTATGATTTTAGTCATCTATCTATAGTACTAGATGATAGAGATATTAGAGCAATCCTACATGAAGCTTGTGATGAACAGATGATGATTCTCTCTTGTCATTGGTCAGTGAATGCAGAGCTGCACTTTTGTGTCATTGCATCACATCATCCAGTTGAAATGAATGCATTCACAAAAGATGTTTATTCTCTACTAGTGATCACAGCAGTAAAGCATCAAATATAATACCTGCAAAGTGTCTTGTATATGAGCCTGAAACACAGTCTAACCCCTCTCTATGGATTTATTTCTATGCAGGGTAAGGTGGCGCAGACGGCGTGTATGTCTGCCTGTAAACATCTGGCCACATCATTGATGCAGATGCTGTTGGATTCTGAACTCAAGCAGGTCAGCATGGGAGCCATTCAGCAGTTTAATCTGGACGTCATCCAGTGTGAATGTGAGTAACAACAACACGACTCATCGCAGACGTTTACACACGAGGAGAATTTCTTTCTGAGAGTCCTCCTCAAATACAGCACAAATCTGCTTTCGACGTCACTGTTTGGTCACATGACACACGACAACCAGTGACACATGACTTGAGGTCATGGCGTTTGTAGTTTATAGGTTTGGAGATTAGATAAACCATATTTTTGTTTAAAAATATATTTTTTATATTCTTTCTGCCTTCATAATAACACTAAGACATTATTATTAAACAAGAGTTGTGTTGATGTTATCAGTCGTTCTCAGAAGCTGTTATCGAAGGAAAACTTTCAGATAACATCACGCGCTCTACTGGCTACATCACTTGTCAACAATGTGTTGTGTTTGCAATAATAAAAGCAAGAAGAAAATGTGTTTCTATGAAATGTCAAATATCTTTCTAAAATGACCTTTCATGTCTCATATTCTGTTGTCTGGTCCATTTATTCAGCTGAATATAATATATATAAAATCACGTGACGTGTGTAACTGCTTCTGTTTCTTTACTCAGTGTTTGCCAGTTCAGAGCCTGTACCAGGATTCCAGGGAGACACGCTGCAGCTGGCCTTTATCGACCTCCGACAGGTATGTGTGTCTGTGCAGACGAGGCCTCCGACAGGGGTCTGTTGTGGAACTGCAGGGGGTCCGCTAGTTAATGTTTACTCACAGAAAACTTTTTGTTAAAAATGTCAAACATAGGTACAGAAATATTACAACCAATGTTCCCTTTAAGCCGCACAGATTCATTTAAGGTCATTGCAGTTTTAACCTGTGTACGGACGAAAACGTTCATTCAGGCAGCAGAAGCCATACATCTGCATTACCTTTGCATCATAAAAACAGGTAGGGCCTAAATCACAGAAGTACCTTTGACACCACACCGCTTCTGCGTTATGAACTGCGACAAAACTATCCCTCACGTTTAAAATCAATGAAACGCGCACCATGGCACCATGAAGGTGCAAGTCAAACAAGTTGCCCCAAAAATACCACGGACCTGTTGCATGTTGCTCTCCTTAGTCTGATGTGATGCTCTGCAGAAATGTACGTGTAACAGCTGCGACAATAATGATACACGAGAAAGACAAAAGAGCTTAGAATGATAAAATAGCTGTGTTCTGAAATGAAAAGAATTAAACAGCCTAGTTTTACAACAGAATGCATAACATCTGCACTGATTTCTGTTGCATCCAGAGACAAGTCATCTCATGAAAGTCTTAATAAACTTAAAGCTAAGGTAAATGTTTAATAATCAAACAATCTATTTTAACAATAAAAATAATGCACAGTTATTTTTAATGTAACTCAGTGGTTAGTGCATGACGCTAGCAGTGCCAAGTTCATGGGTTTGATCCCAGGGTATAACGAATGTAATGTGTAATGCAATGCAAGTCGCTTTGGATAAAATGTAAATGTAATGGTTTGTTTAAGGATGTGCTGAGGTCACATGAGAGCTCATGGAGACGCTTGTGTTTAACTAAAGTCATGCTGATGCGTGTGAATGTGTTGTGTTGTGTTCAGTAGGGTCTCAGTATTGTACTTTACCTGTAGCGGTGCTGGTTTGATCATCATGACTCGAGGAGAACTCATGTCAAGCACCCAGCAGTAGAACACTGACACGTGTGCACACATTTACAAACACAGTGTTGTTGTGTGTGACATCACAGCAGGAGTGCTAAACAGCTGTCAGTTAAACACACACACACACGACACACAGAGGTGACTGAAACTCCATCGTGGGGATTCATTCATATTGATTTGCATACACAGAGAATGAAGTTCAATGTGTCCAGAATGTTGATGTGACGTGAGGATTAAAGGTTATCTACAGGTCACACGAGGCCTTTGCATTTAAAGTGCTTGCTCACTGTGCCCTACATATAACCCCCGGCCCGACATCAGCCCCTGACCCCTCACACACACACACACACACACACACAGTGCGGTGCTAATAGTGTTCAGGGCTGAATGTTGCTCTGTGTTCTTGTTATAAAGAGCTTCAGTGATGATCTTGACAGCTCTTGTGCGTTTTCTCTTTCTTGTGTTCAAGCTTCTGGATTTGTTCATGGTTTGGGATTGGTCCACGTATCTGGCCGACTATGGGCAGCCCACCTCCAAATACCTGCGGGTGAATCCCTCCACCGCCCTCTCTCTTTTAGAAAAGTGAGTGTTCATTCACATTGACACAAACATCCATGAATGCACGGACTAATATGATCTAACAATGAACATGCTGTATTTATTCATGTTCAAATACATGTTTGTTTATTGTGCATTAACTACTGAGATGAGTAAATGCTGTAAATGTATTGCTCACTGTTAGTTGATGACATCACACTTTATCGCATATAGAAGGTCATATCACATGTCTGGGTTCAGAAGCCAAAGGCAAACAACAAAAGATGCTGGTATACACTTACACTGTACATTTATTTTTGCTAATTTATTGGCAACAGTTTGTTCAAAGAGAAATTAACATTAAACATTAATAAGTCAATGTATCTTTACAGAAAAACAGCCTCATGCAAAGCATTCTGGGAACCAGAATCCTCACTTCATCAATCTTTTTCTGTTTCTTTTCAGATTTTTGGTTCCCAGAATGCTTTGCATGAGGCTGTTTCGTTCTGTAAAGATACATTGACTTATTCAAGTTTAATGTTCGTTTCTCTTTGAACAAACAGTGTATGGTTTGCTGTAATACTATCAAAATCCTAACCTTTATCTCCACAGTGCTCATAAACGGCTGTTTAAATAATAACCTTGAACGCGGAAACAGTATTCCTTACATCATGACTTAACATGCGTTTGGGAAAGTGTTTGTGACGTTTCATCTAATGTATGATCTTTCTCCTCTTGTTTTTCGTACTAACCATTGGCAGAGTCAACCGAGGGTATGTAGATCGTATGTGTGATCCAGCAGGAATGTCTTTCTCTGTCTCTGTCATCATAATTTCATTTCAACATCCTCATTTCTTACACATCCAGATTGTTATCATCATTTATTCTATACTCATTGTGAGATAAACACTATATGAAGTGTATGAATAGATGTAGCTTTGACACATCTTCATGATGTCATTCATATACATGTTGATATGTTGTGGATGAATGTCAGCTGAACAGATCATGATTCATGTGTTTATATCATTTTGTTTATTAGCTGAATTCACATTTGTGCTTTGTGAAACTTGAATGTTGTGTTGTCATGTTTCACAGGATGAAGGACACAAGTAAGAAGAACAACATCTTCTCTCAGTTCAGAAAGAACGACCGTGACAAACAGAAACTGATCGAGACGGTGGTGAAGCAGCTGAGGAGTCTGGTGAACGGCATGTCCCAGCATTCCTAGAGCCTTCATTATACACTCAGTATACTACATGAAAACTATTGCTTATGAAATCCATTAACATCTCTCAAAGTACTGTGAGACAACTGCATCTCCTGTCTTCTGCCAAAATACTCACCACTCGCGTAATAATGTAAATACGGGCCAGACGGAGAACAGAAGTTGTGCAGTAATTTTTTGTAATGTATTTTTAAAGGAGTTATGTTTTGTACATTGTGACGGTGCAATGATGTGACACGAGAGAGAGAGAGAGAGAGAGAGAGAGAGAGAGAGAGAGAGACTGCTGATGGACATGTATACGGTCATGTGGATGATGATGTTTTTATTGTAAATATTTTTACATGTATTTAACATTGCTATGGAATCCTGCTTCCCGAGTCACATGTGACTCACATTAGGTGACATTTGCATGAGAATGCCTCCTTTTCTCATTTTTAGTTGACAAGCGTTGCTAAAACTCGACTGGTGTATGAACAGCACTCGTCCATGTAAGAGAACAGTTACATTTCACTTAATGATGGAAAACAAATGCAGCAGAGAATTCTATTGAATTTTTATTTTCTCAGGGCAAAATGAAAGCTTTTGGTTCAGATGCTTTAGAATCTCATTTGAAGTAACTAAATGAGCAATAATTGGTCCAGATACAGATTCAAGGTTACCTTTATACATCTCTTAGGTTTTTTTCTCCAGCTTTTCTTTCAACAGACATTTTGCACTGAAAGTTATTTAAGTTTGCCTTTAAACTGTATGCTTATGTATTTAAAGTACATTGTATATATACACATCACAATATTTTGTTAAAAGGGGTAAAAATGGAATGTAAAGATTTTCTTTTGTCTGTTCTCTGAACACAGCGCAACACTTTCTCATGTTTCTGTGTTTTGTCATCTGATGGCTGAAACAACACTAATGTTAAATAAAAAACTATGAAGAGATCAGTAGTTAATGTACATTTGACTCGACACAAAAGCAGATGTAAACATACGTTCATAACATTTCAGCTGTTTCATTGTGCATTAACTAATGACCTGTAAGGTGTAAGGTCTTGTGAAGGTTTAATATTAAAAATGAAAGTTATTCTTAAGTGTCCCGATGACATTCAACAGATTAAAATCTCTCACAGGAGTCACACAAACCCACAGTAATGTGTTGATTTATGTGCTTTAATAAAACTGTGTCATGAAAATACATTGCATCTGGTACTTTTGATTTCATAATCATGAACATATGTTTATCATGTGTAACTTCATACAGCATTGCGTTCCACGGCTTTTAATTCAGTTTCGAAACAGGAGGATTTACTGAGTTCTTCATTTTCTTCCTTCTGTCAATAAAGAATGATAAAGTCTCATTCTGTTGTTTGTGCTGTGTTCAGTAATGGGTTCATTGAGATTTAATGGCCATCAGTCAGGCCTAAATCAATCTACAAATTGATGTTATTGATGCCCTTTATGTATATGTTACACCGCTCAGGCTTAACATTATGAGCACCTTCCTAATATTGTGTTGGTCCTGCTTTTGCAGCATCATACGCAACAAACTATTCTGCCACCTTTGTACACTACAAGTGTGACTGATAACATTATTTCAAACAGTTCTGTTCACAATGACAGTGTCAAGACGTCTTAAAGCCAAGCTTAGCCTTCGTGTATGTGCAGAAAAGATCTTGAAATTTGAAATCCAGTCACTTGCAGTTATTTGGACACGTCAGATGGCAATAGGTGACCAGCATGAACTTCTTCAGCGTTTTGAGCTTCAGTAGGTCGTCTGTTGGATTAGACCACACAGGTCATCCATTCGTTCCCCACATGAATCAATCATGACCCTGTTGCTGGTTCACCGCTGTTCCATCTTTGGAGCAATTTTGATAGATTTTGACCACTGCACACTGGAAACATACAAGAGCTGCAGATGCTCTGATCCAGTCATCTAGCATCACAATCAGATCCTTGTCAAACTCGCTCTAATCCTTACGCTTGACCATTTTTCATGCTTCTAACACATCAACTTTCAGGACAAAATGTTCACTTCCTGCCTAATATATCCCACCTACTAATAGATGATGTGATGAAGAGATGATCTGTGTTATTCACTTCACCTGTCAGAGCTCATAATGTCAGGCCTGATCAGTGTATATGTATTCATTAGTTTTACGTTTCAATTCAAAATCTACCATTGAATATGTGGGTATGCGATATGAAAGAAATTTGATAGAAATGATCCGAGGATATAAAAACATGACACTGTCATGACTCTCAGCGGTTTCCACCTTCACGTAGGCTAGTAATGTGTTAAACATGCAAACACATTAAAAGCATATTTTACTCATAAAACATTCGTCTAGATGTAAACAACTTATAGTTTAGTTCTGTGTTTTAAATGAGGTTATTTTACTTCAAGTGTGTCCTTATCGTTATGGCGGCCTTTTAGTGACCCCCCCACACACACGCGCACGCACGCACGCACACACACACACACGCACGCACGCACACGCACGCACCCCGCGGTGCTCACAGTTCAAACTGCGTTCGCGGGTCCATGTGTCGTGTAAAGTCATAAATCACAGTCAACTTCACTACCTATAGCTGTGCCACGCGTCACCAAACAATAAGCCATCAAACACGTGACGTCACAATACTCGAGATGAAATATCACTTCCATATAGCCTCAAATCATTTCATATGACCGCAGGTGACAAGAGCGACTCATTGTGGAAAGAACGCGTGTGTTATACGAGTTCTTCTCAAATGTCTCGACTCTTGATCAGTTTCTCAACAGAAAATCATCATCTTTACATACAGATAGGCTACATGTATATGTGCATATGTGTGCACTGCTTTAATGTGAAGTCTCTCCTCACTGCAGAGATGAGTGGAATGATGCTCTCGTGATGAAGGACAGACAACAGCGCGAGAGATGATGATGATGATGCGCGCGCGCGGTTTCTGTTTGATGGACAGTGAACTTGGCGAGTTCACATAGATGTCAGGGTTCGAGCCGCAGGGTCACCAGCAGGTCACCAGCGCTTGCGAACCAACGCGCCCGCGCCCGCGCCCGCGCTCCCGCACCACACACGGGTGATTGATACAGGAATGTTTTGAAATAGGAAAGGATACTAATTTCACGTATCTTTATAGGAGATTTGGTTTTTGAAATGATGAAAACCTAAAACTGCATTTAGTTACCGTCTGTATGAAAGAGTGATCGAGGCAACTTCAAATGAAATGTTTAAAGTCTTGATTTACAGAATGAAGTGCCAAATTATAGGCATATTTCAACCTTATTACTTCTTAATTGTCACGATTGTTACAGTAATGTAATGAAGTATAACTGATGATCGATGTGAATAAATGAATGATCATCGATTCCAGCTTGAACTATACTTGAACTTCAGGTCTCTGGTTGAATCAGTTTATTAGGTTAAAGAATGTCTCACACCGCTGCGAGTCTTGCGAGGTAAAGGCGCCTCATAATTGCGCAAAATGCACAAATAAGGCCAAGTTTGAAGGTTCAGTACCGCGGGCATTTGGCACGCTCGAGTCACGCTGAAGAATAAATATGGCAATAGTCGTGTAATGGCTTAACACGTGAATGCGTTGCTTACACAGACACATGCCTAAAATACACTTGCACATGGATATGTCATGCGTGCGCCCTCTCCATCCCCGCGCGCACACGACGAGAGGTGAAATGCGGGGCAGAGACACATCAAAGAATGAAGAGAGAGAAAATGTGGAGCCGTTCTGTCTCTCTCTCTCTCTCTCTCTCTCTCTCTCTCTCTCTGACCGACTTACCAGCTTGTTTTTCCTCTTGCACGTTATTGCTGTCGTAAAAACAGTAATGCTGTGTGTGGGTGTTTGCTCTTCGTGTACCGGTGACCTTGCGCTGTTCCGTCACTCTTTAAACTGACCCGGGTTTGAACCCATCGGCACGACGCCAACCGTCATATTTACGATATTAGTGCACACTTCAGTGAAAACATACGGCAGGTTAAAGTCTAATGTTGAGATTAGGCTACACCTGAATCTGAATCAAGTGTGCGTGCCCAAGCGGTGATGAGGCGATATCGGCATGTGCACGCACCAGCACACTAATGCGATTTCATTGATTCCATTTGCATTTCTTTATTAGCAGAGGTGTAGCCTACATGGCGTTTTAAGCAGCCCCCGCGCGTCGAGAGGGGACAACAAGGGGCACATTTGAGGGATTTAAAATGTAAAAGTTTTTAAGCTCCTCTCAATTAAATCCTCCGCGGCGTTCCTGATGGCACACAAGCCCAACGTAATCCGCGTAAACGACGGGAATATTCTCAACAAAAGCGCCTCGGATGCGTCCCTTTGTGTCGGGGAATTAACACCTTTTCAAAGTGAAATCTCGGGATTGTCCGCCTGCTACAGGAGGTGGTATTAAAATGCGCCTATAACAAATGGCCGAGGGTTTGAGCAGCTTCTGGCCTGTGGGCGGGGCGAGATGACACCACAATTAAAGATGAACTTTGTGTGAACTAATTTATCTGAGGAAGGTAACGGGAGGAGACCTGCGCGCCGTGGATATATAAGGTCGCGCGAGTGCCGAGGCTCTCAGTTTGCGCTAAAGACGCGTCTCTTCTCCAAAGGCGATCGAGCGACTTCATTGCGTGCTTCAGCATGGGGCTGTATACTCTCATGGTTACTTTTCTCTGCACCCTCGTGCTCCCGGTCTTGCTCTTTCTTGCCGCCGTCAGACTCTGGGAGATGTTGATGGTTCGGCGCGTGGATCCGAGCTGCCGTCTCCCGCTGCCGCCGGGCACCATGGGTTTACCGTTCATCGGAGAAACGCTCCAGCTCATCCTGCAGGTACGCGTGCGCTTTTCATCGCTCTCCGTTACTGCTTTACGTGTGTTTGGTTTGCTCAACCCGTGCCCGTCTAACGCGTCTATCGCGCTTTTACAGAGACGAAAGTTCCTCAGGATGAAACGGCAGAAGTACGGATGCATCTACAGAACTCACCTCTTCGGAAACCCGACCGTCAGAGTGATGGGAGCCGACAACGTGAGACAGATTCTGCTGGGTGAACACAAGCTGGTGTCCGTTCAGTGGCCAGCATCCGTCAGAACTATACTGGGCTCTGATACGCTGTCTAATGTTCACGGCGCGCAGCACAAGAACAAGAAAAAGGTAAGAAAACCACCGTTGAGTGACCACTTCTACTTTTGCCTTGAAATGAAATCGTGTCGCTGACCGAACTGTGTTGTTTAGGCGATCATGAGAGCGTTCTCCCGAGATTCTCTCCAGCACTACATCCCAGTGATCCAGCAGGAGGTGAAGAGCGCTGTGCAAGACTGGCTGCAAAAAGACGGATGTGTGCTGGTTTACCCGGAGATGAAGCGCCTCATGTTCCGCATCGCCATGAGAATCCTGCTGGGCTTCCAGCCTGAACAGATCAAGACGGACGAGGGGGAATTAGTGGAAGCTTTCGAGGAGATGATCAAAAACTTGTTCTCGTTGCCCATCGACGTTCCCTTCAGTGGCTTGTACAGGGTGAGTTCTCTATATGAGACGCGGCATGTGACGTCACGTCCGTCGTCGAGCGGCAGCGTGTTTATTTCTCTCTGCATTCGTGTCTGACAGGGCCTAAAAGCACGGAACTTCATTCATTCCAAGATTGAGGAGAACATCAGGAAGAAAATTCAGGATAGCGATAATGAAAATGAGCAGGAGTACAAAGACGCTCTTCAGCTGTTGATCGAGAACAGCAGGAGAAGTGACGAGCCGTTTAGTTTACAGGTAACAATCTCCTCCCGGCACGTGTGGGAAGTCTCGGAATCTGGCAAACGTAACGTAATGTTGTGTCGTGTCGTGTTTCGTGTTCCAGGCGATGAAGGAGGCAGCTACCGAGCTTCTGTTTGGAGGTCACGAGACCACGGCCAGCACCGGCACGTCTCTGGTCATGTTCTTGGCTCTGAATCCACATGTGGTGCAGAAGGTCCGAGAGGAGCTTCAGGAGAAGGTATGGGCTTCTTGACTCTTTCTAACAGTTTCTCTAAACCTGATGGTGTTTGGTAACTGATGCCCGTGTGCCGACAGGTTGAAATGGGCATCTATTCTCCTGGAAAGACTCTGAGCATGGAGCTGTTGGAACAGCTGAAGTACACGGGATGTGTGATTAAAGAGACGCTGCGACTTAATCCGCCTGTACCCGGAGGATTCAGAGTGGCACTCAAAACCTTTCAACTCAACGTAAGTTCAGCTTTCACGCTTTCACCATCATGTTTTATTTGGACTCGATGAATTGGGTCGGATGTTCAAACTCTTGTTCTGTGTTCAGGGTTACCAGATTCCCAAAGGCTGGAATGTCATTTACAGCATTTGCGACACGCACGACGTCGCAGAGGTTTTCCCCAATAAAGATGAGTTCCAGCCTGAGAGATTCTTGAGCAAAGACACGGAAGATGCTTCCAGGTTTAACTACATTCCCTTCGGAGGCGGCTCACGGATGTGTGTGGGGAAAGAGTTTGCTAAAGTGTTGCTCAAGATCTTTTTAGTCGAGTTAACGCAGCAATGCAATTGGATTCTGTCCAACGGACCCCCGACCATGAAAACCGGCCCCACGGTTTATCCAGTCGACAATCTGCCCACCAAATTCACTAGTTACAATTGAAGTGAATTCAGAAGTCAGCTAACAACATGAGCTTTGTACATTTTATAGATAGATGGATATATATTTTAGATGAGCTGTGATGTATGTGAGATTTTATATTTTGTTTATATGAAAAATGTGTATATTTAGATCTATTCAAGACAAACAAAGCACTCTAGTTTTTTATGGATCATTATAAAACCTCTCCTGTATATTTGTAATGTAAGTTTTTGTACAATATTATTTAATTTTCTCGGCTTCTTGTATGGATTTTATTTAATAAAACGAGTTCTTTTGAAGTTGAACAGACTGGTGTCATAATATTTGATGTTAAGGTTTTATTCGAAACATCTTTGAAGTCTGAAAACCTGAAAGAAGCGTTAGAAAGATCTTGCACAATAAAGCAATGATACCTGTAGACTGTAGTGCACGTTGACATGAGTCGTGTGTTGAAGCACATCTCGGTGCTTTGGTTCGGTCGAGGGTGGGCATCTCCCGGCCGGATCACGGGGGTCACGTGTTGGAAGAGACTTTCCTCCCATGTTCACATCTTGACGTTCGCTCGTCCTATCGCTGCGCACACTTTTTCTCCTATCGGCCAGTAAAGAACGGCTGTCCGGCCTATTTTTTGACATCTGGGGCGACGACGAAACCCTTTCCTCACGGAGGCTGAGTACATACAGAATTGCTAGTGAGCCAATGAAAGAGGCTTGTCATTTTTATAATGCTTTTTGACAGGCTATAGGGTCTTCTGACTAGTTTAAACTAGTCCACCAGATGAAAATCTCCTGAAAGTTTGTGACGGCACACCTCACTTCCAACAATCCACACAAATATAGTTCCAGACTTATGTATATCATACTGTATATCACCTTACCTTGATATTAACTCGAGTAAATTATATAGAACTTCATAGCAAATATATTCACTATAATAAACAGAAGATAAAAAATACTTTACTAGCGAGGTTCCCTGAACCCTGAAGATTTAATGAAGGAACGAAAGCAACCCTGTCTAACTAAGTACAGCAACAAACAGCTGGGAATGGGATTTTGCCGTATATGTAAATGTGATTATCATTAGCATGAGGGTGAATGAGAAGCATTGACACGTCTGATATCTCAATCGGATTAGCTATTAGCAGCCCATTGCTATTATTGATAATCAAGAGGGGGGGGTTCCATCTCCTCAGGGTCAAGAAGAGTTCAGTCATTTACTGAAGAAGGCACGACCTCACAACCACATTCATTTCTCCATCACGACTCTGCTTTCTTCAATTCATGATAATGAGAAATATTCTAGCATTTCAGGATTTCACTCCTACTTGACATCATTTGTCAGCAGTTTATGTAAGACAAACAACGCTATGAATCTCAACCGATGTGACTGAAGGAATCTGCTCTGGGATCTGATGTACGGGTTTACTGGGAATAAACGTGTCTGCATTAATGTAGAAATGGAAACGGGTCGAGGATGAGCTCAGCTTCACGTGTTTCATGTTAAAGAGACATGAGCTGTGAATGAAACGTGCTGGTCAAAGTAAAAGATAAATGAGTGAAGCTCGAGGTTTTTGCTTTGAAGCGTAAGAATAATACCACGCCATTCTAGAATCCAATTCTGGAAATCCTGTGAATATCTTCACTTATAGCACAAACATTCGCGAAATCAAAACATTTCAATGTAAATACTTCATCATCCAGACATCAAGTGAAGAAGTTAGGAACTGAAGACATTTAGCAGTCAATAAGGTTCAGAAACATTCAAGAGACAACAGAGACGCTGCTATCTGACACAAGAAGACGAGTTGAGACACATCTCACAAGCCTCCAGCGCTTCATTCTGTGTTCTTCAGTTTCACTTCACAATAGACACAAACTCCTTATGATACCAAAGCATTTGTTAAGTATTATTTTTACTTTCATGTCTGGGTCACATTTCACCATATCATCACTTATCAAAACGATAGCAACAACAACAACAACAACAACCATTGAGCATTTCAACTGTAAAAAGTATTTCTACTTTGACACCTGCTGAAGATGAATCCAAGATAAAACGTAACCCTAAAACTCAAAACGAAATAATACAAAAGACAACAAAAGAAAACCCCTTCAAACACACACGAGAACAAACAAACTAATGAAATGAGACACAGGTAAACATAATTCACTGAAGAGAAATAAACACACACGCTACATTACATTATATGCATTGTATTACACAAGTGAGAATGACAAATACATACTCACAACTATTGGATGACAATAGTTATATATATATATATATATATATATATTTACACAGTTAATGTTAATGTAGGGTTTAATCTTTATTAAGAATGATAACACACAACTTTACCATCTCAGATTTAGATTTTTTTGGGACGTAAGAACAAGAATAATGTTACTTTGCACAAATCTTTAAAAAAGATATTCTTTTGATTTTGGGGTCTGAATATGTTTGTTTATTATGAAATGATTTACTTTTAGACTTGTGTTGTTGGGCGGTGAGTACAGATATTCATGTGGATGTGAAGCAGAGTTCAGGTTTAATAACACTCATAAACATATTTGTGTTTTGTTGATGTTTAGCTCAGTGAAGGCTGGCGCACTTGAAGAATGAAAGGCAGATAACCTGTAGATGTTATACAGCGACACAAAGACACATACCACACAAAGTTCAAAAGTTCACTCCAGCCATGAACTTTATCACTGCTCAAGTTCTTCCCAAGTAACACAAATGTCTGTGGAGAACAGTGATCAAAAGTTCTTGGTATTCTAATGTCTTATGGTTACTTATATTTTAAAAAGCTGTTAAGATAAGACATAAGAAATTAACATTTACATTTGGCAGACGCTTTTATCCAAAGCGACTTACATTAGATTGTACTATACATTTGTACATTTTGTATAGTAAGCAAGTGGGGGTTAGGTGTCTTGCTCAAGGGCACCTCAGCCGTTACCCACCAGCCCTGAGAATCAAACCAGCAACCTTCTGGTCATGAGTCCAACTCTCTAACCACGGGACAACGACTGACCACAATTAAGAATGACAATACATTCGATTTTTCCCTTCAGTTCATCTGTGGAGAAATGTTCTGATTTGTTGTATAATGGGGAAAAATACAGTATAGAGTAAAACATTCAGTCCTTTAATTCAGAGTTATTTTCAGGAATATATCAAGAGGAACATATACAGTTGCCCTCAATGTCTATTCAAAATGACGTTTTTGAACTCGCAGCATAAAACCAAGAATAATGTGTAAAATTCTGCTTGTAAAAGTCTTTAAGTCACTATTGACCATGCAGACATATTTAAACAAAATTAGCAATTTTTGTCAAATACAAGCCTGTTTGCATAAATGCGTCTGCCAGATGCCTATATTTAAATGAACACCAAAAAAAAGAAAAGAAATCTAGTTTGAGTTCGTAGACTGATATTTCTATTGCAAATGTTACTATCTGGTAAACATGAGTGCTGTGAAATTACTGAAAAAACTTTGGAGTGAATTTTACTTGAAGAAAGCTAAGAACGGTTTTTCACTCAGAAAATGTATCAGAACCGTCCGAGTAAACCCAAGTATTAGTAGATTTAACTAGAAATTCCCAAGTACAAGTCAATTTTAGTAATGCTTATAAATATACTTAATATTTCTTTACAAGAATAATTTTTACTTGTTCTTTTATATTCCTTACTTGAATCATATATGAGGTATTAATACTGATGTGTTAAGTATCTGAAAATCAAAAACATTGACAGACATTTCACAAAAACACTTTTATTCAATGTTTGAATTCTAACATTTAACAATAAAAACCCCCAGATGAAACAAAGGTGAACAAATAAAACAATTCAGACCCATTAAACCATCTTCATGTTTCCTCTGGCATCAGTTAAAATGCTCCAATACCTGTGGAACAGAAGATGTCACAATTCATTAATCATTTAAATGAACTTATTGACATTAATGCATTAAACATTAACCAGTTTTTAAGTTTTAGAACAAATTGGTTATAAATGGAGCGTAAACTTGGTTTAAGTTGAGGAATATGCATTAAATGGTTAAGGCACTACGGCTAGCAAACGTAAGGCTGTTAACATTTACGCATTTATCCAAAGCGACTTATATTGCATTACACTACACATTTGTTTCTGAGTATGTGCAAACCTTGGGATTGAACCCGTGACCTTGGCGTCGCTAGTGCCATGATCTAACCACTGAGCTACAGGAAACCTTATCCTAGTAATACATTAATTCTGTTTTCCATGTGCATAATAGTAAAGAACCACGCTTGGAAACGTTGTCCAGAAACGTTTGAAATTACAATTACAGCGTAAATATTACTTGGCATTTTCATTTAAATGTTCTCATGTATTAGAGCACAAATAATCACAAAGGAACCTTAAGTAACACATTGAATTAAACGTGACATTTTAAAGTAGAAAGACAAAATACTACTTGCTCGTAAAACTTTATAAAGCTTTATTTACAAGCCCAAAAAAAGCATACATTTGTGTATTTGATGAATGAATGAATGTTTGAGAAGCAGGAGGTTCTTGTTATATTGTGTTAAGTGAAACACCTGATGCTTGTAGTTTGAGTCCCGTCTCCCTCCCCCTCCGTCCTCATTCATTTAGCCTGTACATGAACCCATGCCTGACTCCCTACCTGCTAACATCACACCAGCAGCTGTCTCTCTCTCTCTCTCTCTCTCTCTCTCTCTCTCTCTCTCTC